>CAMOHE010046733.1:0-116427 GCA_946598075.1 Artocarpus hirsutus | reverse complement strand
ATTTAAGATGCCTGAAGCATGTAATTCAAATTCTCGAGAAAATTATTCAATTAAGTTACACAAATCATTATATAGATTGAAGCAGTCTGGACGCATGTGGTATAATCGCCTTAGTGAATATTTAATAAAAGAAGGTTACAAAAATGATCCTATTTGTCCATGTGTTTTTATAAGAAAATCCAGATATGAGTTTGTTATAATTGCGGTATATGTTGATGACTTAAATATTATTGGAACTCCTGAAGAAGTTCTAAAAGCAATGGATTATTTGAAGAAAGAATTTGAGATGAAAGATCTTGGAAAAACAAAGTTTTGTCTCGGCTTGCAAATCGAGCATTTAGCAGATGGAATTTTTATTCATCAATCAAATTACATAGAAAAGGTCCTAAAACGATTTTACATGCATAAAGCACATCCCTTGAGTACCCCAATGATTGTTCGATCACTTGATGTAAAAAGGGACCATTTTCGACCTCAAGAGGATAACGAAGAACTTCTTGGTCCTGAAGTGCCATATCTTAGTGCGATTGGTGCACTAATGTATCATGCTAATAATACTCGACCGGATATAGCATTCTCTGTAAGTTTATTAGCAAGATATAGTTCTTCTCTAACTCGAAGGCATTGGAATGGAGTTAAACATATATTTCAATATCTCCAAGGAACAAGTGATATGGGCTTGTTTTATTCAAATAACATGGGATCACAACTAATTGGTTATGCAGATGTAGGTTATTTTTCTGATCCACACAAAGCTCGATCTCAAACAGGATATTTATTCACATATGGTGGTACAGCTATATCATGGCGTTCTACAAAACAAACCATAGCTGCTACTTCCTCAAATCACGCAGAAATAATAGCAATTGATGAGGCAAGCCGAGAATGTATTTGGCTAAGATCAATTACCCAACATATCCAAGAAACATGTGGTCTACCTTTGAAGAAAAAAGCTCCAACAACACTATACGAAGATAATGCTACTTGCATAGCTCAGTTAAAAGGAGGATACATCAAAGGAGACAAAACAAAACACATTTCACCAAAGTTCTTTTTCACCCATGATCTTGACAAAAATGGTGATATTGATGTTCAACAAATTCATTCAACAGATAATCTGGTAGATTTATTCACAAAGGCATTACCGATTGCAACATTTGAAAGATTGGTGCATAATATTGGAATGCGTCGATTTAGAGATCTAAAGTGATGTTTCCATGAGGGGGAGGAAATATGCGCTGTACTATTTTTTCCTTGATTTAGGTTTTGTTCCACTGGGTTTTCCTAATAAGGTTTTTAATGAGGCAGCTCTTTTGGTGTATTATACAAGAATAATGTACTCTTTTTCCTTCACTAGGATTTTTTTTTTCCACAAGTTTTTTTTCCTAGTAAAGTTTTAATGAGGCATATTTTTGATAATGGACATCCAAGGGGGAGTGTTATGAATATAGTATTATGATGGATGTCCATAACCCCCAAAGTCTTCAAGTCTCATAACCTCCAAAAGCTTCACAAATTCCATAACCTCTATTTGTTACAATTTATTCATAGTTATATTCTCCATTTACAAGACCATTAAGCCTATTGTAACCTATGGGCATCTTTAGCCTATAAATAAAGGCTTTGAGAGGCATGTAAAATAAAAAAGAAGAAAAGAAATAGATATCATTCTCTCATTCTCTTGTGTTCTTCTTTACTTCTATACTATATTCTCTTGTTTTGTTCTTTTTATTTCACAACACTGAGAGTGTTTTAAAATTTTTGCATTAAAAAATATGCAAAAATATTTTCAAAAATTCTAAGAACGAAACCAAATAGGGCCATTATTTATTGATGTGTAGGAAATGTCTCTCATCCAGCATGCCAAAAATTGGCGGATGAGTAAGGTATTCCATTTGAACCGTTGGATTAAAGCATTAACGATTGGATTTTCAAAAAGGCGGGCAAAGACCTTTTAACAGTTTATAGATGGGTAGGGACTGTCAAAATAACAAATAACATTAGGGTCTAGGAATAAATGCAATTTAAAAAGGGCATAAGGTCTATGCCATTGTTAAATCATGGAGTTATTTACATGGATGGTTAGCCTTTTATGTCCTCCTCTGCTAATTAATTTAACAGAATAAGTCAAAAATTCAAAAATTTAAGAATCGGTTATTTACACAAACAGTTCCAAAATTTTTATTCAAGCTAGGTGGGAGGACATGTCGACGAGGGACCTGGCCTCTCACTTTTATTGGTTTCCATTTTCCCCATTCTTTTCTTTGAATTTTCTACCTAATAGTAGATTAACGGGAGTTAAAATGAACCAAAATTAGATTCCATAATAGTTTAATTAATTCCTTGAACCTTGAATCAGTATCAAAATTACATCGTTATTTCACTTGATTGATTATTGCTTGCATAAACTATCTAATTTATCATTTACTATTTAGTTTCACATTTATGTGGAAATGAAACGAGAGGCTACATCTCCTACACATGGATAGAAATGACTTATGAAGAAGAGTCTACTTCCCTCGATCTTATTCAGGTCGCAACAAAGAGGTTATTGTTTTAAATTAGAAACATTAATTTTATATCAAGAGCAAATAAAAACGCGTGAAGTAAAAATTAGTAGAAAAACAAACATATAAAATTTATAGTGGTTCATCTTAAACTAAGGATGAAAAAATCAAAATTTTTAGAAATATCGCTGCTTAAATTTTACAAAAATATCGGCAGAAATATGTATATTGGTGGAAATTGATAGAAAATACAAAAAGTAATCTTAAAGCACTTTATTTTTTTAATAAGACTTTAAGAAACTCTAAAATTGCTAATAATATATAATTTAAATGAAACTCTCAACCAAAATATTGAGTATGTAATAAATATGAATTAGATGAATTGATCATAATATGATAAATAAAAAGCATACAATCTCAAATTGAGTAAAATATTAAAAGTTAACCTAATGCAAGTATTTTACATGCATGGTTTTATACAAGAAAAAGAAACATCAATGTTATTAAGAGCTTTTAGGAGGTTCAAAAGTATTTGGAATACTTTATTGGTTTAAACAATATTGATACTAAAACATAGAGTTTGAATAAGTTTTTATAAAGTTCTAAACATGCCATGCATATCTCTCGATCTCTATCCACTTCCTTTCCATCTATAGTAAATTGTGTTGACCCTACTGCTAAGAAGCAAGAAACAATACTAAGTTCTCCACATCTTTAGTTTTGGGAGTCAAAGAACAAGTTTTGGGATGAAAACAATGAAATTGAGAAAAATTGATACAACTTTTGGCGCCCTCGCGCTCTTTTGTGCTTCCAACTATGCCAAGGGATAGAGGCGTGGCACAACTGCGACAAAAAATCCTCGCAACAATGTGCTCTTGGTAGCCTAATCTGAAGTATTCTGTGTGTGGCCACAAGAAAGAGGCATTGCCTTGACACGTGTTTGCAATTTTCACTCCAAATTCGGTCTAAAAAGAGCCCAACTTTCCCTTTGTCTTCCCAAGACTGTAAGCCCTATAAATACCACACTTTGTAAAATAATTACAAAGCTTTTATTTAGGTTTTCTTGGTCTTAGGAGATGAAGAAGAAAAAGAAAAAGGGGAGAGCTCTAATGGAGGCTATAGAGAACCGTTGACATAGAAGGATTTCCAATGCCATCATCGTTCTTTTTCTTATTCTTTCCTTATTTTCTTTTTCAATTATGTTAGTTTAATTGTGTTTGGTTGAAGGGGAATTCAAAACTCTACACTTAATTACATAATTAATTTATAGAATTGTTTCTAATTTTCCAATTGATATTGTTTATGTTCTTTTATTTTTGTTGCTTATGATTTTTTTCTTGTTTTGTTTGAGTACACAACTAAATAGGACTTGAATTTAATCTGTTGCTAGATTAGAATGCTTGATCCATAATTGTCTTGTTATTCTAATCATTAGTAACGAATTGTGGTTATTGATTATAGTTAGATTTTGATATGATTACACGCAAAACATAACCTAGGTTAAATGTTCCAAGCTTATGTGATTGTTGCCTTGATTAACCTATCTTTCTCAATTTAATGCTTCTGTTAGATTAAATCTAGAGAGCATATTCTAAATTGTTTAATAAAAAGAGGTTTGATAGAACACTTGTCAGATTAAATTACAAACTAAGAAAAGTTTGGCATAGCAAAGCTTGTTGTTATCTACGATTGCTAGTTTCAATAGAGAATTAGGGTATAGTTATTGTTCAGTGGTGGTGAATGATTCTTTAACCAATTATATTATCATTGTTTGTTCTTATTTTATTTTCTTGTGTTTTCTTTAATTTTAGTAATTTAGTTAATCAAATTAAAACTCCTCTTTGTGTTTAGTTTTATTATCTTAGGTTTTTGTGTCAATAAAATATTACTCAGAACTAATTTTCTATAGGAATGATCCTTACTCATCACTACACTTAATAATGATGACACTTTAAGTAAGGTTTAATTTGATGCTTCCTTTGAGGACTACCAAAAAAGTAAATAAAAAAATGAATTTTATAACATTAAAAAGTTTTGAAATTTTACATTCAAAAAGTAAATAAAAAAGACATGAATTTTATAACATTTCAAAAATCAATAAAAAGAAGTATGAAGCATTGATATTTTGCCTATCTTAACGTGGAAATTTTTGTAAAATTTCCCCATATTTTATCATTTAACACTACAATTCTTACAAAAATTGACATTCTTATCAAAATATCGATATCGGTAGATATTTCCAAGGAAATTTCTAGGTATTTTGTATAAAAGATACGACATTCCTGTTTCCATTTCAATACTTTCAAAATACAAAAATTCTCATAGAAATATCAATCGAAATGTCAATCTTTCAATCATTGCCTTGAACATGAGAGATGCATCCATTTTCAGCCTTTGTAAAAAATTCACTATGATGATGAAGAACCTTACGAGAGAAAATTGCACATCACTTAACTCAGTGTTTTTTCTCAGCCCTTTGTGTAAGACAATAATTCGTCAAAGGATTAAATTAGGATCCTCAACTTAACAATCTCCTACTTAGAGACTAATTCACCATCAATAGCTCCTCCCTAGAACAACTACAACTCCTCTTGCATCAAGAAAGAAGTCTAATAGAACTTCAGCACAAATTTAATCTTTCATTTAGAATAGTCTTCATCAAGATATAAGCTTGATTTTGACTAGTATTTATCTTCTCAAGCGCTAAGACTCCATCCTCCAAAATAAACTTATGAAGTGATAACAAACCTGTATATGCCTGGTGTTTGCATAATAAACAGGATCTTTGTCAAGTAAACATCACTCTAATTGTCATAATGTAACACACTTTTCTCTTACTTGTAACCTAATTGTCCCAGAAAAGAATACAACCATGCCACCTCCATTTATGCTAGCTTCGGTCATGACAACATATTCTACTTCAGTAGTGGAGAGAGAAATATTATTTTCTACAACATAGAAATACAACTCACCACCATACCACACAGTTTATACATATACTCAATATAGTACTCTTCCTACAATCAGTCTCAACAGTAGCATCCACATAGCCTTGTAAACCCAATCTGATTTCTATAACACAAGGCCAAATATATCGCACTTCTTAAATACCCGACAATCCACTTCATCGCTTCCCAACATTGCTTATCCAGTTTGCTTATATAGGTCCTCAAAACTCCTATTGCATGTCTTATGTTTAGTCTGGTGTATACCATAGAATACATGAGACTACCAAAGTTAAGGCATAAGGTTTATGCTCTGTCAAATGCGACTATTCTTTGTATAGTTTGAAGTGACAAGCCAAAGGAGTACCCCACTAGTTTTGCTTCATCCATGTTGAATCTAGCATCATTGTCCCTAGTAATCTTTGTCACAAGGCCCAAGTCCTTCATTGTAAATTCCTTAGATAACTCTTTTTTCAACTTATCGATCTCTTGTAGAATTAGGCATGAGTAAATCCCTGAGTCAATATTGAAAATAACAAAATTATTTCAACTCACCAATACGACTATCAGCTCTAATTGTGGATAAGAACTGTGATTCTCATCTAAAATCCATTGATGGGGGCCTCCAAGGGCTAGCATTGGTGTAAGGATTGAATAATAATGATGATGATTAATGATTAATGATATCATGATCATGAACATATGGATGTGGATGTAGATATGAGCTATGTGGTATAGATGACGAGATATAAATATGAGATTTAAATCTTTAATTAGATTCAATTTTTTAATTAAAAAGCCAATTTAGTAGGTAAATAACAAGTTGCACATCTAGAATTATATTTAATGAGTTCTCTAAGTTCAACGCTCATTAATTATTGTAATTTTTTTCATTAAATAACAAATTAGGTATAATTGTCTAATTTATATTACACGACTAAAACAACAATAACCATCAGTGGGTACAAATATAATCACTTAAACTTCACTGTCTTTTTTCTCCTCTTTGTCATTCCCTTTCAAAATGCTCTCTAAAAGTAAAGTATACTATCCTTCTCTTCCATTTCTACGACCACATCCTATAACAGATTTCCACTAAATTTTTATATTATTTAAGCCAACAAACTTGCTACAACTATAGCCTAAAGGACACAAGTATATTCAAAGATCAATCTAGTGGTAAGAAAATATCATTTTTTTCTAGTTAGGCGTAGTTAGTTTATGATTTTGTTAGCAAATACTAAGTTTTAATTTTAGTATAGGAAGATCTTTCTTTAAAGAAGAGTTTAAGAGGCCAAACCAAAGGAGAAAAGCTAACATAGACTCCAAGCTTAGGTATAAAATTTCTTTCCTTGTTGTAGATGTGTAGACTAGCAATGTTGTTGTTTTTGGCTTCATGTCAAAAACAAAATATGAGATTTCAAATATGGATTTTTAGGTTCTTTTCATGAATATGGATGTTAATGAGGAGTTTAGATTGCACGTGCTTAAAAATGTCTACGATAAATGATTAAGATTGCATGTTACGAACTATAAATGAAGTAATTAGCTAACTTTTAAATTTTATTATCAGGTCCAGTTCTTGGCATAAGGAAAACATGTTATGAAATGAACTTTAAGTGAGTTGACACCATGTATGTTGCCTTGAAATGTTTGATAAAATAATGACCCTACTTACGTGCTTGTTCTTTATATATCTTAAAATTAAACAAATTTTAAGCTAAAATACTTATATTTGCAGAATAATTTTTAACATAAAAATAATTATATAAAACTGTTTCTTTTAAAATTTGTCTTAATTTGAAACAAAATATTTTTAAATATATTCCCTTTATTATAAAAACTCATCACATTTGGATGGTTAAAGGACTTATTAAATTAAATCCTTATAACTCAAAATTTCCATTGACATTAATTAAATTAAATCCTTATAACTCAAAATTTTTGTTGACATTAATTCCTTTAATTTCCTTTAACTGGTCTTGCAAATATTTAAAATTAATTGATTTATCATTTAATTAATTACTTAATTCTTCTAAAAACTTAGCTTAATAATTTTCCATACTACTTATGTTAGGCTCATATTTGTACAATAGGTATATTTAAATATAAATAGTGTCATTGAGCCCAAAGTCTATATCTAGTTATTATTTATTTCAATAGGCCCAAGATGACCCAATCCACTAAACGTGTTTTATGGTATTTTGAATACTAAATTAAGAGGGACTTTGTTCCCAAAAGAGTCTTTAGATGTAAACATGTGTTGGGCCCATAATTTATTATTCTAATATTGTAGGTTTTTTCATGAATCCCGTTTAAAAAAAACATTTGAAAAAGTTTTCGTAGTGGTTTGAGAAAAACTCATATTTTGAATAAAAGTTTCATGTCAAAAATCACATCTTAAAGTAGAGTCTGAATTTGATGAAACCATGAATTATAGTCTCGTATAGTTTTTCCAGTGCTACATTGCCCTTTTAGTCTTAAACTTTAATTTTGCTACTAAACATGTAATTTGTTTTGAAACTAATACCAAAAGGTACTTTTCATTAGTTTTAAAAGTCACCATATAATTGTTTGTTAAAGAAGTTTTCTTAAAAATTTTCTTCATTAAAGTTTCCCATTTTGATGGGCATAGAACTTTTTCTATTTTTCAAAATTCTATTCTCTGTCTATAACATATCCGTTTTTGGCAATTTTCTCAAAATTTATAGAATTACAAGTATTCTATACAAAGTTTTGACTGTTTTCATAAAATCTCTTTTAAAGTCAATTTAGAGCTAGAATATTAAAAAAATTCTTTACAAAAGTTCTTTGTCTCGTCGAGATCTAAAACTTTCATATTTTTCAAAAAATGTGATTCGGATTTTACAAGGTTCATTTTCGTCAAAACAAAAAAATTCCCTTTCTTGGAAAAAAATCTATGTAGTTTTTTAAATCTACATGCAACAGTATCTTAAAGGCAGAATCATAAAAATTTTCTTCGCAAAAAAAACTTCATTTCATTGAGATCTAAAACTTTAATATATTTGAAAAAATTATAATTCAGTGTCAAAGAGGCCCGATTCTATCAAAAACAGTGCTGCCCACTGTTTACACAAATTTTGCACAATTTTCAAAAATGGTTTGAAACATCGTCTTAGAATCAACACCATAAAAATTCTTGGTCATAAATATTTATTCTAAATATCAACATCTAAAAGTTTTATGTTTGAAAAAATCCAAAATCGGGCTCTAAAGGGTCTGGTTTTGGAGTTAAAATATGCAATAAATTTTTTATATCTAACAACCATGCCAAAACATACACTAACTGTACTCTAACCTAAAATATCATAACTAACTATGGTGTATTCTTACAACACCAACATAAACAAGCTCTTAGGAGTTATTACATGGCCTTAATCAATGAGACATATAAACTAGCTCAAACTTAAAATAAAAGGGAAAAAACTTAGTGTATTACCCTTGTAGAACCTTGTTGAGTGCTCCTTTAAATTCTTCCCTTTCTCCTCTTGACCTTGGGTGAATTTTCATTTGAGACAAGAGAGAGAGAGAGCTAGAGAATCGATAATCTTGAAAGGATGGGGAAGGGAAAGTTTTCTTAATGGAAAATAGAGAGAAATTCAACAATATAAGCCTTGTTGAAGACCAGGTCTTTATATAGGTAAAAATGCTAATTGTGCTTAGTTTCTCCACATCATTGCCTAGGTTTAAATCCACTTTTTTGGATCAAATCTATTGTCAAAAAATCCCAAAGCATGGAGCCACTTGTGGAGGGAAAAAATTAGAGGAACAAACTCCATCATGGGTCAAGGACATCCATCATGGGTCAAGGACATCCATCATATTAAGCTCTATTCATGGTCAACACATGGTCATTTCTGCTCCCTTTACTTTGTCCTTAAGTTTCTCTAAATCAAGCATTCTTTTGAATGGCTAGTTAATTAGCTAGTAGACTAGAGAATTTTGTTTCCAAGTGAGTTTTTTGACCTTGCTTAATTATAGTTTAAAACTAACCTTTGAATTAAATGGCAACAATACTAATACTAAACTGTGTAGCAAAACTGGACTGTTGTCAATTCTAAAACTATTTCTAGACTAATTAAAACCTAATTTGACTTTTATTACACTTTTCTTGGAAATAACCTACTTTTCAACAGTGTCATTTCTACAGCTCGGATAGTATTTTTTTTACCAAAAACGTTGCTCGCATAACTTTGATTCTAACTAATAGGCAATTAGGGACTTGCTATACTAACTCTTCTTCATATACTAGGTACAAGGTATACTTTCTTCATATACTAGGTCCTTACGTATTCTAATACAGATCATGAATTGATAAGTGGAGACTGGACAAAAGTCCATCAACTCTTCATTTCTTTTTATGGATTCCTAACATACTGCCATTCAAAATAATAATATTTGTAGTCTAAACTGCACTTATCTACTTATACTAAAACATCTGAGTGTTCATCTCAACTTAGCTCCTCCTTTCATGTATCTTTTACAAATGTTCTCGCTCTTTTTTGGGTGTACAAGTTAAGGGAAGTCAACCCCATTATCCATACTCATAAGTATCTCATGGACTTGCTTTTGAAGCCTTTTTCAGACCAAGATTCATTTCTAGCCTTGTCTTGTTTATCTAAATCATTTTGATGATTTCTCACAAAAACTAGTGTGTCTCATACTAATTTTCTCCAATTTCTTAGAGGTAAGTTGGAGGTTTATCTTTCTTCTAGAAAGAAGTCCCACTATGACACTAAATTAGGGGATGGATAGTTCTCTTAACCTATGAAAATCATATTATCGATTACCATTACTGGTACTTATTCTAGAGTCTAAAATACGTTATTTGTAGAATACCTTAAGTGATTGGATGATTTTACCTCTTCTGACAACCTTCTATGGGTAGATAATCATTCTAGATTTATATCTTGTACTACTAAGTGTGGTATGCTCTCCTAGAAAGAGCAAAATTGCACTCTTTCCTTTAACCTATAAAAGGTTATTAGAGTCTTCACTAATTCTATCTACTTCAAGGTTGTGATTTTAGTCTTTTGAATACCTTTTTTTACTTAGGAAATTAGGTATCATTCTTGCTTTAACTTTGGTAATAATTGTGTCTTGAGTTTTAAAAGCCTTTTTAGTTAGTCTACTACTTCTAGTCTTTCTCATTATCGAGTTTGAACTAGGCTAAAAGCTATGAACTCATTCAACGAGGCACTATATACATGTATTTGCTCCCTTCTTATTAACTTAATCCTAACTTAATTGAGTCCTTAGACTCCTTTACCTCATAGCTAAAGGGTTTTCTATCAGTACTGCTCTAATTTGATACTATCATTTGGAAGTTAAGGCTTCTGTTGATAGTCTTAGTTCAGGTTGAATCATCGGACGTCATGATCTTTCTATTGACTCTAGTCAAGGCATTCTTAATATAATTCTTAGTATTCAACCTTGAACTTACCAAGGTATTCTTCTTGAAATAGGGTGGGTATACTAGCAATCTTCTCTCACTTTGATGGGCATTCTACATAGAACATTATTTGTGTTTCTATGGATAAGCTAAAAATGGGAAAAATAAATAAAAGGTGTATTTATGTTTTATGGTTAATAGTTCTAATGGCTTCTAAATTCTATAAGGAGGAAATTTATCAATTCCTTATCTTCCCTTATGTTCATCTACCTTTTAAATGAACAAGTTAGGTTTGATACTTATTGTTAGATTCTTACATAAATCTTGTGCTCTAATATGACATAATAATTCTAAAATGGTACCACAATCCTTTAGTTATCAGTATGATTACTAATAATTGGTTGTTATGTGCCTTAACTTATCAAAAAAATGAATCTCATTGGTCTTATAGAGGCTAGAAGAGCTTTTGCTAAGCTTACCTACCTATTACATAGCTCCAATCGTTAAGACATGCTTATAAAACTAACTTTAGGAATGTTTCCTTACTTGTTGAACACTATATGTGTCATCCTTCCCAAATCTTACCTTTTTAACTTGACATTAATGTACCCTTTATCAATGTCAGAAGGGGCATATAAATAACTCTTAAACCATCGCTATGAACCAGGCCTTGATATTTTGCTCTTAAACTTTCTAATCATGTTGACTAGACATCCTTGCATCTTTAGTCATTACTATATGTGCACTTATCAAGGAGATCACATTGATGCTCCTTAAAAAGGTCACTCCATGTCTATAATTCCTTGTAGAACGCATCATAAACCTTTTAGTCCTAGCTTTAAAAGTTTTTTGGTATGAGTCCTAGAAATTTTTGCTTTCAAATTGATTTCATAGTTGAGTTTATATTAATTGTCTAACCATACTTATAATTTTCTTCACAAAAATAACTTAAGGGTATTCCACCATTGACTACATAACTAAATTTTTCTTAAAAGGTTGAATGATACTACAAGTTTACTCTACTATTAACTATAGAGGATTTCTCCTCGACTAACATGTCTAAGCTGATCATAAGGATGTTATCATCCCTGTGTTATATTTCGCAATATCTAATTACTAATGAGGGTGGTTTGATGTTTGATTCTAAGGTCTATAATTTGGCTTATTTCATAACTTTTGCCCATCTAAAGGCTTCATGAACTAGAGTGGGATTAATTCAACTTTAGGGGCTTTTCTTAGGTTAATAATTAGACTGGGTAAGCCTAATACTCTATCTAAGGATTCTCTCTTTATGTCCTTAAAAAAAACCTCCGTCTACTTATCTTAAATCAGGTTCTCTGTCTATTGATGACTAAGTGCTATTAAGTCATGTGGCAGATTATGTCTTTCATTCTAGAATTTCTAATGGTTTCCTCTTGTTCTGGCTAGTCTATCAAAGCTATGTATTTCTAGTCAGAGTAATTCAGATATTGAACCGATTTAAAGTCATTTTTTCCTAGATTCTTGAATGGATATTCAAATGATAGTGTATTGTCATTCTTTTTATTGTATGACATCCTTGTGACGTTACTTATATCATGTTAATTAGCAAAAACAATCTTCTGCTTCTACAATCTTTACTTGGTGTGATCCTAATTTCTCATAAAATGGTGTTTAAACAATGCACACAACTTGTTATCCATAATTTTAGGTTGGGAAGGGGATATATCGTTCTAAGATAACTACAGTGGGGTTGCTTTAGTTATATGCTAATTAGAAGCAATCATCCATAGCGTTGGACATGTATGCCCTAAGGAGTAAAATGTAATATGTTTTTAGAGACATTTAATATTAATAAAGAATTCACTTATTATTCATATACTAAATTGTTGTCTTCTTTACATTCAAGAATTAGGCATATGATGGATAAATTATGTGAAAGACATGATTTTAAAGGTGACGGTCTAAGTCATAAGATCTGCAATCGAGGGAATAAAGTTAGGCACTTTATTCGTACAAAGATTGTTACATTGTCTATATCTCTAACGGGAGATGATTTGTCTTGGCCATCAGAGGTGGACTTTGTGAATAGAAACATTAGTGCATTGTCATAGGTGACGATGTATTAGATTTAAGCATAAAGTGTAATTGATTTGGATTAATAATCTTGTCTCAGCAAATTAATTCATTTTAGATAATCATATGTGTTGTATCTTAATCCTGAGATGAGTAGTGGCTCGTTATCTTGACTTATGTCTTTTGATGTATCAAAGGGTGACATCCATATTTCATGATGGTACACATATCGATACGTTAGAGACATGACTTTTGATAGCGTAGACTTGTTATTCACAAACACGAAATCCATAGCTTCTCTTTAAGAGTAGATGATATCCTCTTATATGCATAATTCGGTAATTGGAAGACAAGAGCGCTCAACTATTTGGATACATAGGTGTAACTGCATGGTATATTGCCTTTGGATGGCAAGTTTTTTGATGGTGAGATAATAAAATGTAAGAGAAAAATAATCGAAAAGGTAAGACAAAATTTATCCTTAAGCCAATTATGGATATCCTATGGGGATATGATATATTATGATATGTCATGAATACTTAGCCATTTGGGTTTTGTAATTTTATATAGTTCGAGAGTGTAGCTCTAAGCTTTTACTAGAGTAATGTTGGAGTTGATAATTATGAAACATATATCTAGGATATGGGGTTTCATAATTATTAGGAGCTTGAATTAAATAGGTCTATCAGGTCCCCTTTGCTAGCTTATAATAAATCCAGTAACGATATGGCGTGCTTTTTCAATAAATTGGTGACTTATGTTAAATTATTAGATTGGCTAAAATTTGAGTTCATTAGATATAATAATTCATGTTAGTTTGTCGGTTGAATTAATTTTGTTATTAATTCAAGATAAACATGTTGGTTTATCAGTTGAATTAATTTTGTAAATTAGTTCAAGATAAACATGTTGAATTATTATGGATAATATCTTATTTGTTTGGGTTTATGTGTATATTATTGTTTTAATAAGATAACTTCTCTATTTGGTTATTTGAATTAAAATTGAGGCTCCATGAAAGATACCCACAGTTGATAAGATAGGATTTATCCAATAAGTTATGATGGGATCTATTGGATCAACTTGAGGAGTTTGAATTAGATTCAAACTCGGGCATCGCGACAGCACAGTCGACCATGGTACACTAGGTAAGGTCAACCGTGGTAGTTAGAGTCTGAATCTGATTATGTGAATTAGACTCTAAAACTGATCCATACTTGAATTTTGATGTCTTCTCTGATAATGATTGACCCCAGGTTCGATCTTTATAAGAGGGAGTAAGTATTCACAGTTATTTAGATCAGTTGAGAAATCAAGAGTGAGCATTTTAGTCTGTGAGTCTTTGAAACTCCCTTAGTCTCAGCAAATTTACCCATAGAATGATTACATTTGAGTCATTCCGTATCGTTATAGGATTGATGCATTTGATGTTGATTTTGTCCGTTTTGGTTCTATTATGCTCTGTTTTTTTGCTAGATTTCAAATCTAGAAATAGAAAACTAAAACAAAATTAATTATTTTTACAAACCCAATATTTACAAAAATATTAAAAATATTTATTTTATAATAAAACACACAAAAATTATTAAAAATAGATTAAAAAAAACTTTAACAAATATGTTATTTGAGACTTAAGATTTTTTTTAGAAATATAATAAAACATATTTACAAACTCAAAACTTATTTACAAATATTTTAAGACTTAAACTAAAATCACATAATATTATTTTTATGGTTTTGATTATTTACAAACTAAATAATTACAAAACACATAGAGATGATTCTAAAAATTATTAAAAATATTATTAAACATAAAAACATACTAAAAACATATTTTTAAACATATGTACACACTAAGACATAAAAAATACTTATTAACACAAAAATGCTATTAATTAGAGGATTTAATGAGAAATAAAAGTATAAAGAAATGATTTTATCATTATAAAATATATACTTTTACGGTTTCATCACACCCCCCAACTAGCTTATTGCTAGTCCCTAGCAATTAAAGTGAAAGAATTTTGAAACAATTTATTGAATATTCACACAATGCAAAACATTGAACTATAATTTGACTCACCTAACTAGATATACTAACAAAACAAAAATTTTATTTGAATAATTTATATGTTATTTAACAAAATATATGCAAGCCAAACTTAGTGTAAAAAGAGATAATACATAATTATGAAGTTTCATCTAAAACTAAGAATTAAATTGTTATAATATTTTGCTTCAAATTACTTCTACAAATAACAACACTTCAAATTATTGATGAGAACAATTAAAGAGCAAAAACACAAATAAAAAATGTATACAAAAATTAAACAAACTTTACAACTGTGGATAGTGTAATGTTTAGTTCTTTAAGCTTTCTCTATAACTCATTTAATGAGCTTTAGGTCAGTAACTCCTAGACCAGTTGGTCTAAGATACTAGGCGTTGAAGCATCCTTTAAAACTTACTTACTCGAGTTAAAGAGACTACGAAACCAAACTTATCCAACTTTATTCATTAATTTGCTTTATTTATTTACACTTATTTTTATTTCTTTTTTTTCTTTACTTCTTTTTTTATTTTTTATTAATTAGTTAATTAATTTTGAAAATGTTCTTGCCTATAATTGTTCATCTTCTCAAAATAACAAAACTCAAATATTCATTGTTTTGTCTTACCACCACAATTACAGTACGTGTGTGAAAAGAATGGCTTACAAACACTTTGAAAAATAAATACATAAAATTGTTAATTAAAACCAAAGTTTTGAGAGTCCATAAAATTAGATAATTCAAATAATAGAAAAATAATATTACATTAATATGAAATTCAAAAATAAAAACAAAATAATAAAATTAATTATTAAAAAAATAATATTTACAAAAATTTTGAAGTACAACCCTTTCCCACAACCTAATATGTACATTGTCCCCAATGTATAAAAAGAATAATGAGAGTAGCAAAAATATTACCTAAATTAGCATAGCTACAGAGATAATCTATAGCAAACTTGACAAACAAAAATAAAAACTAACAACACACACAATAATATATTATAAATTGGGCCTTTTAAAGTCAGATTCCTAAGACTTTTTTTTTTAATTAAAATCACTTTTCAAATTCTTCAAAATGCGTTTCAAGAGGATATCCTCCTTAATCTCAACCATTTTAAATGAATTATTAAGTAATTTAATTCAAAGATTTTTTAAAGGAAAATTACAATGCAAAATAAAAACATACATTTCTTAATTGAAAAATTATTTAAAAATCCAAACAAATAGCATTTACAAAATCAAATTGATTAGAATGCGTCTTGAGAGAAAACAGTTTGATTCCTTAACTCAACCATTATAAACAAATTTAATTAATAGCCTTCATTTTAAATTTTCCAAATAAATCTCATCATTTAAAATTTTTAAAAGAAAGTCAAAGTAGCACACAAAAACACACAAAAATATATTACAAAATATATTATAAAGAAGGGAAGGTAAAGATATTACTTTGAAAGTGTTTTCTCATCGCTTGATACTCTAAATTCAATAAATCTTTCTTCCAACTCAGCTCTAAGTGGACAGTCCCCAAAGAGCGGCTTCCTCCCATAGTAAGCATCAAAAGACACCACTTATGGATCTTGTGTGAACATGCCCTCAAGATTGGCAAAATTTGAAACATTTAAACTCATGCAACTTGGACTCACTTTATGTTCTTGGTAAAAATGTAAAATGTTGAAAAAATAATATGCAGCAAAATTTTAAAAAATTTTAAATCAGAGTATTTTCTAAAACACAAGTTTGACATGCTATATGTATAAATTAACTTGATCTTACTAACCTTGTATTCGTCGAAAAGCTTCCAAAATTTGTGTATAAAAGTAACGTTCCAAAAGAGCCTCAACCAACTGGTCTTCTTTGCTATTCTCTATCCACGATCTGAATGAGTGTGGGCTCACACGTACAGCTCTTCCTCAAGGTGACTCTCCTTCCAATCAATTGAGAGAACCCAAAGCTAATGTTCGTGATTTGTGCACACGAGCTCTCAGGGAGTTTCAGATTCTCACCAGTAGAGTATCACTCTTAATCTCTCAATCGATCTTAATAACTTATTAGACTCACTCCCTATATATAGAGGTTGGGTCTAGGGTCATTCCTTATTAGATAAGGTCTCAAAAATTCAAAATAGAACCAAATTTGGGTCAATATTGGATAAGATACGCATAAAAACGCGTGATTTTTAATTCGCGCATAGGCAGGCCAAACTTTTCTATAGGCAGACCGAACTTGCCTGATCGATAGGCCAAACTTTAGGATCGGCATGCCGAACTGCTGAAATAAAAATTACGCGAATCTTTTATTTTTCACCCGAGATTCTATAGGATAAAGCCTCAGTTTTAATTCAAATAACCTAATAGAAAAGTTATCTAATTAAAACAACTTTATCTAGATAATCTCTAGGATAATAAAAAGATTCCCAATAATTCTACAAGTTTATCTTGAATTAATTTTGTTCACAAAATTAATTCAACGGACAAACAGACATGAATTATCTGATTCTTCCAAATTTTCAATCAATCTAATAAATCGACATAAGGCACCAATTATTGTAAAACCACGCCGTATCGTTATAGGATTTTGTGAGCTAGCAAAGGGGACCAAATGGACCTATATAGTTCAAGCTCCTGATAATTATGAAACCCAATATCCTAGATATACATTTCATAATTATCAACTCCAACGCTACTCCACTAAAAGCTTGGAGCTGCACTCTCAAACTCTATAGAATTACGAAGCCTGTATAGCTAAGTCTCCATGACATATCATAGTTTATCGTTTCCCTATAGGATTATCCATAATCGGCTTAAGGACAAGTTCTATCTTACCGTCCCGATTATTTTTATCTTACGTTCCAATATCTCACCATCGGAATACTCACTATCTAAAGACAGTATACCATTCGGTTATACCTATGTATTCAAATGGTTGAGCGCTCCAGTTTTCCAATTATAGGGTAACGCATATAAGAGGATATCACTACTCCTAAAGAGGAGCTATGGATTCCATATCTATGAATAATAGGTCTACGTCATCAAGAGTCATGCCTCCAACGTATCGACATGCATACCACTATTAAGATGTGGATGTCACCCTTTGGCACATCAAAAGACACAAGTCAAGACAACGGGCCCACTAGTTATGTCAAGATTAAGATGCAATACAAATGATTGTCTAAAGTTAATCGATTTGCCAAGACAGAATTATTAATCTAAATCAATTCAGTTTATGTCCCGATCCAACACATCGTCACCTATGACAACGTGTCAATGTTTCTATTCACAGAGTCCACCTCCGATGGTCAAGACAAACCATCTCCCAATAAGAATATAGACAACATAACAATCTTTACATGAATAAAGCGCCTAATTTTATTCCCTCGATTGCAGATCTTATGTTTTAGACTGTCACCTTAAGAATCGTGTCTTCTGCATAATCTGTCCATCATATGCCCAATACTTAAAGGTTTAGACCGACAGTCTCAGACTATTGTTTGCTTATCATACATTCAACAAATATGAACGTAAAGAGGACAAGAGTTGGTATATAAATAATAAATGAATTCTTTATCGATAAAAATGTCTTCAAAAACTCATTATATTTTTACTCCTTAGGGCATACATGTCTATCAATAAAATGATGTTAGAGATGGTAGAGGAGGTGGTAGCCACATAGGATCTTAGTAAGAATGGTCTTTAGTGAACTCTTGTGGCAACTGAGTTTGAGAACCTAGGATAAAGTTGTTGATTATCCCTGTTCCATAGCTAAGTCTTCTTTCTCTTCCTCACATTCCTCTCCTAAAAGTTGTTCCTCAAAATAGGTAGGTTCCAAATGTTCTTCTTCAGTGACTAAGTCAATTATTTCTTCCTTGCCTAAAGAATCTTCTTCAAATAACTCAAGAGTTTTCTTAATTGGCTCGACAGGTTCTTCTAAGTGAAAGCTTTGTGCTAAGGTATCTTTGGCAAGAATGGTTTCATTTTGTTCAACCTTCGACTCACACAGAGAATATTCAAGCCTATTTAGTTCTATTTTCCTCATATTTTCTATATATCTTTCTAAAGTTTCTCCTAATGTTTCTAAGGTTTTTTCTAGATTCACCCTATTTGGGTCACTATATGTCTCTTGCAGTTCAAAATTTGACTCTAAAATTTTGGGTTGATTGTCATTATATGTCTCTATGTGTCTCTTGCATATAAGAGAATATCATTAACTCTACAAAAAGAGCTATGGATTCTATATCTATGAACAACAAGTCAATGTCTTTCAAGAGTCATATCTCTAACATATCAATATGCATACCACCATTAAGTTAGGATGTTATCCTTTAGTATATCAAAAGACATAAGTCAAGAATACGGGCTCATTGTTGATCTCAGGAGTAAGACACAACACATATGATTATCTTAACTGAATTGATTTTCACAAACAAAATAATTAACCAAATCAATTTAACTTTTTGTCTCGATCTAACATATTGTCACCTATGATAATGCACCAATGTTTCTACTTGTTGAGTCCTACTCTGATGACTAAGCTAAGCTATCTCCCGTTAGGGATGTAGACAAAATAACAATCTTAGCATGAATAAAGCACCCAACTTTATTTCCTCAATTGCGGATCTTATTATTTCGAGCATCACCTTTAAGATTTATGTCTTCCGTATAATCCATCCATCATATGCATGATTCTTAAAGGTTTGGTATATGAATAATAAACAAACTCTTTATTAATAAAATGTCTCCGAAAACATATTACAACATTTTACTCCTTATGACACTATGTCTAACAATCTCTCACTTGCACTGAGTGAGTAAATATGACATATCTTGCATCCCCATAGCCTCCACATCCATCTCAAAAGCTCTTGTATTAAGTGTCTTTATGAAAGGATTAGCTAAATTGTCCTCAGGCGTGATCTTGCATACCGCAATATGCTTAGCGTCAACGAAGTCCTTTATTATATGATACTTTTGATGTATATCCTTATATTAGACATGTATGCCCTAAAGAGTAAAAATGTAATTGTTTTTAGAGACATTTTTATTAATAAAGAGTTTATTTATTATTCATATACCAAATTGTTGTCTTCTTTATGTTCATATTTGTTGAATATATGATAAGTAGACAAAAGTCTGAGACTATCAGTTTAAACCTTTAACAATTGGGCATATGATGGACAGATTATGTGGAAGACACGATTCTTAAGGTGATGGTCTAAATCATAAGATCTACAATTGAGGAATAAAGTTGGGTGCTTTATTCATGTAAAGATTGTTATGTTGTCTATATCCCTAATAAGAGATGGTTTGTCTTAGCTATCAGAGGTGGACTCCGTAAATAGAAATATTGGCATATTGTCACAGGTGATGATGTGTTAGATCGGGACATAAAGTGAATTGATTTGGATTAATAATTTTGTCTCGACAAATCGATTCACTTTAGACAATCATATGTGTTGTATCTTAATCCTGGGATGAATAATGAGTCCGTTATCTTGACTTGTGTCTTTTGATGTACCAAAGGGTGACATCCATATTTTTATGTTGGTACGCATGCCAATATGTTGGAGGTGTGACTTTGAATAGTATAGACCTATTATTCATAAATATAGAATCCATAGCTCCTCTTTAGGAGTAGTTGATATCCTCTTATATGTGTTATCTTATAATTGAAAAACTGAAGCACTTAACCATTTGGATACATAGGTATAACAGAATGGTATACTGTCTTTAGATAGTAAGTTTTCTAATGATGAGATAATGGAACATAAGAGAAAAATAATCTGAAAGGTAAGACAAAATTTATCCTTAAGCTAATTATAGATAATCCTATTGGGATATGATACATTATGATATGTCATGGGGACTTAGCTATACGGGCTTTGTAATTCTATATAGTTTGAAAGTACAACTCTAAGCTTTTAGTGGAGTAGCATTAGAGTTGATAATTATGAAATTATATTTGAGAAATTGGGTTTCATAATTATCAGAAGCTTGAACTATATAGGTCTATTAGGTTTCCTTTGCTAGCTCATAAAAAATCCTACGACGATATGGCATGCTTTTCTAATAATTGGTGACTTATGTCAAATTATCAGATTGGATGAAAATTCGATGGTATCAGGTAATTCATGTCTGTTTATCGGTTGAATTAATTTTATGAAAATTTATTCAAGATAAATTTATTGAATTATCTAGATCAGATAATTCATGTTTATTTATCGGTTGGATTAATTTTGAATTAATTCAAGATAAACTTGTTGAATTATCAGGAATATTTAGTTTCCAGGAGATTATCTAGATATGACTGTTTTAATCAGATAACTTCTCTATTGAGTTATTTGAATAAAAACTAAGGCTCTATCCCAAGAATCTCAAGTGGGAAATAAAAGATTTATGGGGATTATTTATCGTAAGTTTGGCAGGTTGATCTTTAAGTTCAGCTTGTCAATGGAATAAGTTCAACAGGCCAATCTGCCAGTTCGCCTGCCAATTGAGCGATAAATAGATCATGTGTTTTCATGCAGATTTTATCTGATATTAATTCTAATTCAAATTTTTACGGCCTTATCTAATATGATTGACCCCTAGGCCCAACCTTGATAAAAAAGGGAGTGAGACTCATTGTTGTTTGGATCAATTCAGAAATCTAGAGTGAGACTCTGCTAGAGAGACTTTGAAACTCCCTAGAAACTTGTTGTTTATAAATCACGAACTATAGCTCTAGGTATTTCTTAATTAGTTGGAAAGAGAGTCGCCTGGTAGAAGAGCTGTACGAGTATGCCCACACACACACCGATCGTGGATAGAGAATAGTAAAGAAGACTAGTTGATTGAAGCTCTTCTGAAATGTTACTTCTCTTGATCGATTGCGGAGCTTTTCGACAAACAAGATTTGTAAAATCTGGTTAATTTATACATATAGCGTGTCAAACTTGTGTTTTAAAAAATACTCTGGTATAAAAAATTTTAAAATTCCACTGCGTACTATTTTTCCAATAGCTTACTCATCTTGTGAAATGTTGGTTTCTTACCGTTAGTTATCGCTACTATGTTATCACAATATAGTGATACCAACTTATCCATACTATAAACTACCTCAAGATCCCCAAAGAACTTGCAAAGCCACACTGCTTCTTTCGAAACATTACTAGCTACCACATACTCAACCTCTATCATTGAATCCGAAGTACATTCTTGCTTGACACTTCTCTAAACAATGGTGCCTTCACCTAGAGTAAACACAAAACCAAAAGTTGATCTTCTTGAATCCAAACAGGATTGAAAATTTGAATCAGTGTATCTTAGAGGTGTTAGATCCTTACCTGAATACACTAGCATATACCCTTGAGTCCTTCTTAGGTACTTGAAAATATGCTTGACTGCAATCTAGTGGTTCGATCCTAGATCCGAATGAAATCAGCTTACTATCTCGATGGCATAGCATATGTATGGTCTTGTGCAAAGCAGAGCATATAGGAGACTACTCACTATTGAAGCATAAAGTGTTGGAAAAATAATACGCAGTGGAATTTTAAAAATTTTAAATCAGAGTATTTTTCAAAACACAAGTTTGACATGCTATATGTATAAATTAACTTGATCTTACTGACCTTGTATACGCCGAAAAGCTCCCGAAATCTGTGTAGAGAAGTAACGTTCCAGAAAAGCCTCAACCAACTGGTCTTCTTGGCTATTCTCTATCCACGATCGGAGTGAGTGTGGGCTCACACGTATAGCTCTTCCTCAAGGTGACTCTCCTTCCAACCATTTGAGAGAACCCAAAGCTAGTGTTTGTGATTTGTGAACAAAAGCTTTCAGGGAGTTTCAAATTCTCACCAGTAGAGTATCACTCTTAATCTCTCTATTAATCTCTGAATAAATCATTAGACTCACTTTCTATTTATAGAGGTTGGGTCTAGGGTCATTTTTTATCAGATAAGGTCTCAAAAATTCAAAATAGAATCAAATTCGGGTCAATATCGGATAAGATACACGTAAAAACGCGTGAAAATGTGCAATTTTTAATTCGCGCATAGGCAGGCCGAACTTTTTCATAGGCAGGCCGAACTTGCGTGATCGACAGGCCAAACTTTAAGTTCGGCATGCCGAACTACCAAAATAAAAATCATGCTAATATTTTATTTTTAACCCGAGATTCTATAGGATAAAGCCTCAGTTTTAATTCAAATAACCCAATAGAGAAGTTATCTAATTAAAACAACTTTATCTAGATAATCTCTAAGAAAAAAAATAGATTCCTAATAATTCTACAAGTTTATCTTGATTTAATTTATCCAAAACTAAATCAACTGATAAACAGACAAGAATTATCTGACCCCAATAATTCAACAAGTTTATCTTGAATTAATTTTGTTCACAAAATTAATTCAACCGACAAACAGACATGAATTATTTGATTCTTCTAAATTTTCAACCAATCTAATAAATCGACATAAGGCACCAATTATTGTAAAAGCACGCCGTATCATTACAGGATTTTGTGAGCTAGCAAAAGGGACCAAATGGACCTATATAGTTCAAGCTCCTGATAATTATGAAACCCAATATCCCAGATATACATTTCATAATTATCAACTCCAATGCTACTCCACTAAAAGCTTGGAGCTACACTCTAGAACTCTATAGCATTACAAAGCCCGTACAGCTAAGTCTCCATGTCATATCATAGTGTATCGTATACCCATAGAATTATCCATTATCGACTTAAGGACAAGTTCTGTCTTACCTTCCCGATTATTTTTATCTTACATTCCATTATCTCACAATTGGAAAACTTACCATCCAAAGACAGTACACCATTCGGGTACACCTATGTATCCAAATGGTTGAGCGCTCTAGTTTTCCAATTACAGGATAACGCATATAAGAGGATATCACTACTCCTAAAGAAGAGCTATAGATTCCATATCTATGAATAACAGGTCTACGTCATCAAGAGTCATGCCTCCAACATTCCAGCATGCATACCACTATTATGATGTGGGTGTCACCTTTTGGTACATCAAAAGACACAAGTCAAGACAACGTGCCCATTAGTCATCTCAAGATTTAGATGCAATACAAATGATTGTCTAAAGTGAATCGATTTGCTAAGACAAAATTATTAATCCAAATCAATTCAGTTTATGTCCCGATCCAACACATCGTCACCTATGACAACGTGCCAATGTTTCTATTCACGGAGTCCACCTCCGATGGTCAAGACAAACCATCTCCCAATAGGGATATAGTCAACATAACAATCTTTACATGAATAAAGTGCACAACTTTATTCCCTCGATTGCGGATCTTATGATTTAGACCGTCACTTTAAGAATCGTGTCTTTCGCATAATCTGTCCATCATATGCCCAATTCTTAAAGGTTTAGACCGACAGTCTCAGACTATTGTTTGCTTATCATACATTCAACAAATATGAACGTAAAGAGGACAAGAGTTGGTATATAAATAATAAATGAATTCTTTATCGATAAAAATGTCTTCAAAAACTCATTATATTTTTACTCCTTAGGGCATACATGTCTAACATAAAGCACCTTCTTCATATATTATCTTTCTTCTTCAGACTTTGGAGAGTCTTTCCCAGAAAGAGTAATTCCAGATCTTGATGATTGCCCCACCTTTCTTGGAATTCTACATTGCGTACTTCTCAAGAATTTTATCTATGTATGTAGCTTAGGATAAAGCTATTATTTTATTCTTCCGATCCTAAATGATTTAGATACTAAGAACATAATTAGCTTTACCTAAATATTTTATATCAAAGTACATGGTCAACCATAATTTGACCAATGGCAATGCCCTAATGTCATTGCCAATTAGCAGAATATCATCTATATAGAGCAATAAAAAAACCACCTTCTCATCCTAATGTGTTTGTAAACATATGGTCTATCCACATTTTGTTCAAACCTATAAGTCTTGATCTTTTGATCAAATCTTATGTTCCAAGAATGGGAAACCTATTTAAGTCTATAAATTGACTTTAGCAGCTTACAGACCTTATACTTTTAACCCTTAGCCTTGAATCAGTCTGGCTACACCATATATATGGACTCATCAAGATAGCCATTTAGAAAAGCCATCTTGACATCCATTTTCCAAATCTCATAGTCGAGAGCAGCACCTATGGACAAAAGAATACGGATGGACTTAAGCATGGCTATAGGTGAAAAGGTTTCCTCATAATTGATTCCTTCATTTTACATGTATCCCTTTGTTACTAGTCTAGCCTTATAGGTTTCGACTTTCCTAGCTACTCCTCTCTTTCTCTTATAGATCCACTTACATCCTATGGGTTTTACCTTTTTGGGAAGATTCATAAGTTCCCAAACTTGATTAGTCTCTATTGACTTCATCTTAGTGTTCATAACTTCTATCTAGAGCTTTGAATCAACATCCTCTATAGGCTCTGTGCAAACATAAGGATCCCTATCATGTGCAACCGGTTCAGCCAAGTAGGCTTCACCATTGAACATATACCTCTCGGGTTGACGCTCAATCCTCCCACTATGCCAAAGCTCCCTAAGTTGTTGTTGGATTGATTTTTCTACATTAATTGGATTGGTTTCCACCAAAACCCTCAGAGTGATTGAATCACTCATCAACTCCTCGAATACCACTTTACTTTGAGGCTTAAAGTCGTTCATGTAACTTTCCTCAAGGAATGTTGCATTCATCGAAACCACAACTTTATTTTCTTTTGGGTTATAGAAATAACCACTTAGTCCTTTTTGGATATTCTACAAACACACAAACTTTCAAACGTGTTTCTAACTTATTCGCTTCCTTATATAGACATGAGCCAAACATCCCTATGTATGAATATGGTTTAAGGATGTCTTCCTACCCATCCATAACTTATGAGGAGTTTTAAGAACCAATTTTGAAGGCACATTGTTCAAAAGATAACATGTGGTTGTAGTGCATATCCCTAAAAGGATAAAGGTAACGTCAAATAACTCATTATAGACCTAACCATGTTCAACAAAGTCCTATTCCTTCTCTCAACCAAACCAGCCTGCTATGGAGTGCCCGACATAGTTAAATGGGATAGAATTCTATTCTCTACTAAATGTCCCAAGAGCTCATTGGAAAGGTATTCACCACCTCGATCAGATCAAAGTGCTTTTATGGGTTTACCTAATTGCTTCTTTGCTTTAGCCTAAAACTCCCTGAATTTGTCAAAAGTTTCACTCTTATGATGCGTTAGGTATACATACCTATATCTTGAGTAACATCAATAAAAGTGACAAAGTACTCATGCCTCCGCGTGCGTCGATGTTTATGGGACCACAAATATTACTATGCATAAGTTTTAAAATCCCTTCGGCCCTATTGCCTTAGACCCAAATGGTCCTTTGGTCATTTTGCCCTCCAAACAAGATTCACATTGTGGTATAGATTCCACCTCTAAGTGACTTAAAGGTCCATCTCTTACCAACCTTTGAATCCTATTTAGGCTAATATGACCTAACCGTAAATGTCAGAGATAAGTCTTATTAGTGTAAGAAGTCTTAAGTCTTTTACAGTTATTATCATTAACTTTAGTGTTAAGCAGCATGTTCATCTTAGGTTTGATAAAATAGAGATTGTTTTGCATCCATCCATTATAAATAAAAGATTTGTTTTTATGAATCATTACTTTATTATTGAAAGATACGAAATGAGAGTCTTTAAATAAATAAGCTACAGATATTAAATTCCTACAAAGAAACAGAAACATGATTAGTTGCTTTAGAATCTATGACACAAGTGCCACTTGATTTCTCAACTAAACAAGTTTCAATAACCAAAAGTTTACACTTACTTCCTCAAGAAAAGAAGTCCTTGCAATTCTTCTTGATGTGCCTAACTCTCCCATAGAAAAAGCACTTCAACCTTTTCAGGTTCTTTTTTTTCTTCTTCTTATCCTTCCCTTTTGCTAGGATAGAAGACTTCTCATACTTAGCCCTCTACTTCTTTCCATTCCTAAGGTTAGAATTGGAACCAGACATAGCCACCAAGTTAGCCTCACCACCAAAAGGAGTTTCTCTTATCAGATTTTTGATCTCTTGTGGCTGCTTGATTAACTCAGTCAAGGTCACATCCTATCTATAGCTCAAATTATAAAAAGCTCCAAATGGGGTGAACTATAAAGATCATAGTCATCTATGACTTAGCATCAATATCAACTCCATGGGTTTGAGCCTCAGCAAGATAATCTATGACCAACATCATATACTCATTCATAAGAGCCTTTGGTCTATGTTTGAAGTTTAATAGTTTCCAAAGAGCCCCTTGCCCTTTTTTTAGGATTTGGCCTCCAAACATGTCTTTTAGATTATCCAAGATGTACTTCATAGTCTCATAATCTTCATGTTGAACCTGTAGCATGTTATTTTACTAGCCTTAAAATAATAATAGGCTTGATCGTTAGCATCTTTCCAATGATCATATGCTTGGATCTGCTCCTTAGTAGAATCCTCCATAGGTTTGAGAAGACACAGTATTGCCATCACAAATTTTAGTTTCTCAAAGAAAATGACAATGTCCAGGTTCCTTTTCCAATCATTATAATTCTCACCGGTTAGCATGTTCTTATCAAGTATCAATGATAAAGCGTTTTTAGACATTTTAATCTACAATAAAGATTCATTTACTAAATATAAGCAAACATTCCACAACAGGTTAGTAAGATAACACAATCAAGTAAAACATACAATGTGTTTATATGTTAAAACCTTGAAAATATCACAACTTTATAACGATAATTCCTAACTCAAAATCCAACAAGCTGCCGAAGGCAGACTTGCCAAATTCAATTAGGAACACGGATCCTCTCGGATTAATATATGTCATCCATGACCTGTTTGATCTAGCATATACTACTAATTGTTTTCTTTGGCCATTAATTTCATTAATAGAGCTCCCAGGGGACGTTTATAACCAAATTAATCTTGAGTGTATACCCATCATTTCAACTATTTTATCCATAATTTATAATCGTCACTTAGGGATGTACAATGGTAAGTCATGCTAAAATAAATTATCCCCTTAGAGATCTAACCCAGTACATGATGAAATCCTTTCCTAAGTTTCGAAACCACCAAGTGCTACCTATGACCAACAATTGAGGCCATAGGTCCTCTCTTCGAAAACCTTCTCCCACTCAATATTTTAAAAGTCAAACGTTTTATTAGCATGCATGAACACTTTTTAATGAGTGGCACTCCCTATTTTACATGGCATGTTATTAACATACATAGCAAATTATATTATAATGCAAACTAGCAAAGCAACATGCAATGCCACAAGTAAAATATAAATAAATAAATAACCATAATATCATGGCTCTATCCTAGAGAAAATAAAATAAAGATTTTGAAAGATCAATCGAAACGTATTATCGACTCTTCAACTTGAATCTTCACATTGTATCCTTCTTCATGCGGCATCTGTCTTCTATTCTTCGATCCCTCAAAGATCAAAAGCTTTATTTTTTTGGTCATCATAAATTTCATGTTTCTCAAAATTGTCTCAAAAATAAAATGAAAACTCCACTAAAAATGCTCCTTTTTGAAAAAAAGATCTACCCTGCTGTCATCCTATCGAACTGGACGTTCAGCCTACTGGTCTGCGACCATCGGCCTACCGACCCTATGGGTTTGGCCTGCTAATTCACCACATAATCTCATGACAACATTTGATTATATAGGAACCCTAGAGTGCTAACTTTCTAAAAAATTAAATTCAAGTATAGGAGAGAATAAGATCACATAATCTATGTATATAGCATGAGCACAAACCCAAAAATCAACATAAAAACTATGCATTGATACTAATTGTTGGAAAGGAATACGCAGCAAAATTTTAAAAATTTGAAATTAGAGTATTTTTCAAAACACAAGTTTGACATGCTAGATACATAAATTAATAACAAATCTTGCTAACCTCTTTTGTGAACCAAAAAGTACCAATAATTTGTGAAGAGAAGAATGTCCTAGAAGAGCCTCAACCAACTGGTCTTCTTTACTATTCTCTATCCACAATCAGAGAGTGGGTGGTCACACATTGTACAGCTTTTCCCCTAGTGATGCTCCTTCCAACCACTTGAGAAAACCTGGAGTTAAAGTTCTTGATGTTGAACAATAGTCCTTAGGGAGTTTTAGAGTTTCTCACTAGAATACTCACTCTATACTTCTCAAATGATATGAATAACAAAAAAAACTCATCCTCTATTTATAGTGGTTGAATTTAGGGTTAAACCTTATCAGATTAGGCCTTAAAATTTGAGTCTGGATAAACTTTTGATGAAAAACACATTAAAAATTATGAAGCTTCAATAAGCTAACTATCCATGACATATCATAATGTGTCACATTTCTATAGGATATTTATAATCGACTTAAGGATAAATTTTGTTTTTTCTTCCTGATTATTTTTATCTTTTGTTCTATTGTTACACCATTGGAGTACTTACTATTTATAAATAGTATACCATTCGGTTATACTGATGTATTCAAATGGTTGAGTGCTCTAGTCTTCCAATTACAAAATAATACATATAAGAGAATATTATTAACTCTACAAAAAGAGCTATGGATTCCATATCTGTGAATAATGAGTCTACGCCATTCAAGAGTCATATCTCCAACATACCGGTATGTATACTATCATTAAGTCAGGATGTCACCCTTTAGTACATCAAAAGAAACAAGTCAAGAACACAAGCTCATTATTTATTTCAAGATTAAGACATAACACATATGATTGTCTAAAGTGAATTGGTTTGTACAAATGGAATTATTAACCAAACCAATTCAACTTTTTGTCTCGATCCAACACATCGTCACCCATGACAATGCACCAATGTTTCTACTCATGGAGTCCCACTTGATGACCAAGACAAGCCATCTCCCTTTAGGGATGTAGGCAACATAACAATTTTAGCATGAATAAAGAGCCCAACTTTATTTCCTCAATTACGGATCTTATAATTTATACCATTACCTTTAAGATTCAAGTCTTCTGCATAATCTGTCCATTATATGCATAATTCTTAAAGGTTTAGACTGACAGTCTTAGACTTTTGTTTGGTTATCATACATTCAACAAAAATGAACATAAAGAGGACAATATTTGCTATATGAATTATAACTGAACTCTTTACTGATAAAATGTCTCCAAAAATATATTACAGCATTTTATTCCTTAGAATCACTATGTCTAACAATTTTTCCCCCACTTTGCTTGACATTAACATTAAGAAAATAAATGGAGAGGATAGCAACAACAACAACAACAATAAAATTAAATTAAATTAAAACAAATGAAATCAAAGTAGCAAAAATAAAATAAAATGCATAAAAATAAACAAAATTAAATAAAAATAAAGAACATAACAAAATATGTGTATTAAAGTACATAAATAATTCCATTTTCATAGAGTTATCACACCTCTCAAATTTAATATTTTGCTAGTCTTCGAGCAAAAACAAGAACAAAGTAAAAACAAAAAATAAAAAAAATAAAAAATACAAACACAAATAAACTAGAGGCAAATTGTGCTAAATTGGTGATTTTAATGGATTCCTCAAATGTTGACTAAAGAGCATAACTTAGAGAAAAATGTAATTGTTGACTAAGCTTTAAGATTAATCCTAAAGTATACTCCATTTTTAATTGGAACCTCCAAGTGTGTGTGTGTAGCCTTTTTCACTTTTTGTTGCATGCAATTTGAATAAGTTTAGGCAACTATGAAAATGAACATTGAATCTTAATGAATGATCAAGCCCCATAGGTTTGCTTTCATGTCTCTCTCCATTAATGTAAACCAATACGACACCAAAGATTATTAGGACTTCAATAAGCTTGTAATGAATGGCTTAGGTGAGGGGTGGGTAGGATGAAGAAAATTTTGTGGCTCAAATCACATCCCAAGCACATTAACCACTAGGGCCTTTGTAGAGCTCTTTTTCTCATTCTCCAAATGAAACCCCAAACTTAGTATTAAATTCCTTTTGTCAACCAACTTTTTTTTTCATTTCTTGTTTTTTTTTTCATTGTTTTTTCTATTTTCTTTCTTTTTTTTTTTTCTACTACAACCCTAAACTTATTTCTTTCTTTGTCTCTATGAACCAAGGGTGTAGTTCCTTTTCTTTTTTCTTTGTCTTTTTCTTTTTCTTTTTTTTTTTAACTTTCTTTCTTTCTTTTTCTCTTTCTCACTTTTTTTTTTTTTTACATAAAGCATAACTCAAAAAGAGAATTTACAAAACTCTACCCTTCCTCCCATAACTTAGCATAGTTCAAAAATAATTCCTTAAAGGATCAACATGCTTAAAATAAGGTAAAGTAGTGGGAATTATTTAGTGGGCTAGGCTAAAAATGTGGCTAACAAAAAAAGGGAAAATTAGGCTCAAAGGGGTATGTTATGGATGCAAATATGTCAAGATAAGCTTAAAAATGCTAAAAAAATCCAAGAAGGGCTAAGTCATTTCCTTAATCAAGTGACATCTAGAATTTTGCCTCAAGCAAATCAAGCAAATTCTAGGACTTATGAGTCAACAAAAATCGCATAATTACTTCAATTGTCTCCAAAAATGCACACAACTTAAAGATTAATGCATAGTGCTCAATATGAATCATCAAAAAAGGAAGCAAACTCAAGAATTAAGTACAAAACTAGACAATATTCACACTTTTCAAAATGCAATGCACAATTTTCAACTAAGGTTATCATCATTGGTCCAGAAGTAATCACCAAAGAAAGCACAAAATTCTTTAAATATTCAAACCTTCTTAAACTTTATATTCCTTTTTCAAAAGCATAAACAAAACAAATTTTAATCTTCCTTTGAAACTCAATAAGCACAAATTCTTAATATGTAAGAAATCACAAAAAATAGAAAAGTTTAAAGAAAAGCCTCCTTGTTGATGCTCGTTGGTACTTAGGCATAATTTGATGTCCTTGAAGCTCTTAGACACCTCCTGTTGCTCCAACTCCTATTGGGCTCCATTACTTGCACCAACAATAGAAAGAAAAGAAAAGAAAATTACAAAGAAACTAAAAACTAAACTAATTAAAATTTAAAGAAAATAAGAAAACAAAAGTTTATGAAACTTGGGTTGCCTCCCAAAAAGCGTTTGATTTTAAGTCGTCAGCTTAACTCTCATTTATAACTCAAGTCATGAATGAAAATTAAACTAAAATAAATGTAAATGACAACATATTCAGGCATTTTTAAAATATACAAAAATAAGAATAAAAATGAGAAAAGATTACGAAAATATGGGTAAAGAGACTACAAAAATAAAGGTCTCACAAACTCCAAGTTGCTTCTTCTCCAATCTTCTTCTTCCTCCTCTTTGTAGCTCTAAAATGCTCTTCAATGGTGTTTTCAAAAGAAAAATAAAATACCTAAATTGAAATTGAAAATAAATCCTAAGACTAAAATAAAACTAAATAAAGATTTATTTTTATATATTATGTTTTCTTTTCTTTTTCACTCTCTCTTGAGAACAGCTCCCAAAAACCTCCCAAAGACGGGAGTCTTCCTCAAGTCTCGTTCAAAATAGAGGCTCTTTTGAGTTTTTTTTTTTTTACACATTTTTCCATCAAAAAGGAGAAACAGAAACAAGTTTGGGCATCTAACATGGAGGGGACACTTGTCCGCATTTCACTAGGCAATCGGAGTGCAGTCCAAGTGACGGAAAGTGGTTTGCTGGAGCGGAGGGCATAGATGAAAACGAGTGGAGCGCTACACCAGATTGTGCATGGTGAGAAAGTAGGTTGATGCAAGAAGGACATGTGGCAGCTCGCATTTCACACTTGGCTACTGCTGGTCCCCTTCCACGCTCGGTTGTTGGCGCTAGTAGACACACACCAATCTGGTCCATTGAGTGCTCTAATCAGACAATGTTAATGGAGGTTTTGAGCGATATTTAAGTCACACAATGAAATTTCTCAACATTTTTTATTTTGTTTCGTCCCCACTCTACCCAAATTAACATTTTAGCTCTTATCACCTGAATAACTTCCACAATTGATGGAAAAGAAAATAATGGAAAGGAAAATAACAAGAACAACAACAACAATAATTCAATTAAGTTAAAATAAAACAAAAGTATTCAAAATTAAATAAAATTAAATAAATTATCATGAACATAGCAAAAATATGTGCATTAAAGTGCATGAATAATACTTTTATAGAGTTATTAGTGTATGCTAGCATGTTGATTGTCTGGCTATGTTGTTATGTAAAAGACGTTAGATATTTGCGACCGTAACTAAATTAACATAAACTAAATTGAAATTACTTGGACTGTGACAAAGCAGATCCATGGCTACATGGAGTAGGATGGCAGGATACTAGCTTTGATATTTAATGTAACAACATTCCTTATACATTCATTACGTGAACTACATTTCTTAAGCATAAACATATTTTAAGATACAACATTGCAGTATAATTTTTTTTCAAACATAGAAATAATTATTTAAAACCATTTCTTTTAAAATCTTTCTTAATTTAAAACAAATCTTTTTAAACATATATAAATTAAATATTGTTTTAAATTTACTTATTTGAAACTTTCATATGTTTGATGTAGTATCTGTTGGAACATATAAATCTTAAAATTATTTAGACTAAGGCTATATGACTACAAACTTAGTTTTCCAAAACATACATACTTAAAACTATTTAAAAATACATATATAATTCATTTGAAGTATATTATGGAAGATTCATATCTTAAGCGGTATCCCTTCCCATGTTCATCATTCGTCTACCACTCACTAGCCATCAAGTGTTGTTGAGAGGTCTGTTACCTATAGTAAGAACAAAAGCTGAGAGAGTTTTCACTGAGCAAGTACGAACTTATACTCAAAAAATATAACTTAAAACATTTATCAAATCATGTATGAGCTAGTTATGCTTCATTATGAAAATATCTTATTTAAATATCTTTTCATTCTTAAATGGCCCGAGTGTTCGTGTAGGTTATGCGCAATCCTTAGGAGGTTAGAGTTCATGAATCCCCAGGTAACACCAAGATTATAAACTTAATTGCACCGAATGCCTCCCTATAGTAAGGTTGTTACGACACCCTTAAATTGTCTTGTCTTGTCTTGTCTTATTTGTTTCATTTACAGTATTGTGTGTATATAGTTTGATATGTTACTACATAGCATGACATATTGTATATCATAAACTTTCTTAATTTATAGTACATGAGCAGTATAATTTAATAATACACACATCACATACTGTCTATGACATAATTATAACGTAACATAACATAAACATAGCATAACTTAACTTAGCATATCATAATGTAACAATATATGACATAGCATAATATGGTACGCCTTGGCATGACATATCATAACATAGCATAATATGGTATAAAATAACATCAATCATGCATTTCATAACTTTCATAAATAATGCAAAAACATTTTATTTTGAAATTCGTAGTTTTCATACTGTAGGTGAGATTTCTGCTTATTTAATTTCTAAAAATAGGATCGACTAACATGCCATGTTCTTATCCATTATCCTTAGATTTGGTGGAAGAATGCCTAATGAGATTTTGAGCTTAACTTATTTTTATGCCAATTAGTTTAGCTTATTGTAAAAAGGAAATTAAATTCTTTGTTAGAAGAATTTTCCCTTTGTTATAGAAACTCATGACCATTTGGGTAGTTAAAGGTTAAATTAAATTAAATCCTTATAACTTAGAATTTTTGTTTACATAATTTTCCTTAATTGCCCTTTATTGGTTATGCTAACATTGATAATGAATTAATTGATTAATTAATTTTCTGTTAAGAACTTAGCTTCGTAATTTCCCATACTACTTATGTTGGGCTCATATTGATACAATAGGTCCATTTGAATATGAATAGTGTCGTTGGGTTTATAAACCTATATCTACTTATTATTCATTTTAATTGGCCAATATAGACCACTTACATTGAAAAGTGTTCTATATATTTTTGAACACTAAATAGAGAGACACTTTGGTCCTAAAACAGTCTTTAAACATAAGCAAGTGTTAAGCTTGTAATTCAACGTCTTAACATTGTGGATTTTTTAATGAATCCCATTTAAGAAAAACAATTTGAAAAAGTCTTTGTAGTGGTTTGAGAGAAACTCTTATTTTGTATAAAAATTTCTTGTCAAAAATCATATCCTAAGGTAGAGTATGAATTTGAAAAAAACCGTGAATTATGATCTAGCAAAGTTTTTTGAGTACTACAATTCCTTTATTGGTCTTAAATTTTAGTTCTATCACTAAACTGGCTTTTTATTTTAAAACCAGTACCAAAAGGTACTTTTTCATTAGTTTTAAAAGCCACCATATAACTTTATGTTAGAGACAATTTGCTTAAAATTTTCTTCATGAATGTTCCTCATTTTAGCTTTGACTGTTATAAATCTATTTTAAAGTCAATTTTAAAGCTAGAATTTTCAAAAATTTTCTTCACAAAAGTTCTTCGTGTCGTTAAGATTTAAAACTTATATGTTTTCAAAAATTATCATTTGGATTTTTTAGGGAGTCGTTTTCCTAAAAAAACTACATTGTTTTGGAAACAAAATCTATAATGTTTTCTAAATCTACCCATAACATTGTTTTAGATGAAGAATCATAAAAATTTCCATCATGAAATTTTTCCTCATCGGGATATAAAACTTTCATGTTTTATAAAAATTGTTATTCAGCCTATTTACATAGTTTTTGGGTAGTTTTTGGAAATGGTCCAAAACTCCATCTTAGAGTCAGAACTATGAAAATTCCTAGTTATGGAAATTTTTTTAAAATGTCAAGATTTAAAAGTTTCGTGTATGAGAAAATTCTACAATCGATCTCTAAAAGGTCCATTTTTGGACTTAAAGAGTGTCAAAAATTTTTGGTATCTAATAATCATACCAAAACATGTACTAAACATACTTCAACCTAAACAATCATTACTAATAATGGCATATTATTCTTACAACACCACGTAAACATGCTCTTAAGAGCTTATTACATGGCCTTAATCAATAATACACATAAATTAACTCAAGCCTAAAATAATAGGGAAAAAATTTGGTGTTTTACCCTTGTAAAGCACCATTAGTGCTCTTGAGAGGGAGAGCTAGAGAGAATCAGTTTTCTTAAGAGGATGGAGAAAGCAAAGTTTTTTTTTAGGGATAGTGGAGAGAAGTGCAACAAAATAAGTCTTGTTGAAGGCAAGGTCTTTTTTATAGGCATATATGCTAATTGTGCTTAGTTTCTCTACATGATTACTTAGGTCTCTAATCTACTTATTTAGGTCAAATTTTTGGTTAAAAATATTCCCAAGTATGGAGCCATTAGTGGAGGGGAAAATTGGTGGAAAAAACTCTATCATGGGGTCAAGAACACCCATCACTTTAAGCATTATTCATGAGCAAGTTATGGTCATATCTTGTCCCTTTACTTTGTCCCCAACTTGAATCAAGTTTTTTATTTATTAGCTAGTTAAAATAGCTAGTTGATGGGTGAATTTTGTTTCTCGATGGGTCTTCTGACCTTGCTTAATCATAATCTAAAACTAACCTCCAAATTAAAGGGTAATGGTAATAATACTAAATCACATAGTAAATTTAGACTATTGTCAATCCTAAAACTATTCTAGACTGATTAAAACCTAACTTGACTTTTCTTATACGTGTCTAAAAAACGACATAGTTTTTAACATTATCAATTCTCGAGCTCAAATGACATTTTTTTACTAAAAATACTACTCGTGTAATTTTGATTCTAACTAATAGGTAATTAAGGACTTGGTATGTGTTAAAATGTTTCTTAGTACACTACTAACGCCGTGCTAAACTTGAAAATTCCTATAAATTGGATTCTTAAGTTATTTACTGATTGAAATTTTTTCGCTTTAGATCGTAGGGAAAATTATATATAGAATTATTTGATCACAAATAGTTAATAAGTTCATCTTTAATATTTACAATAGAATTTTAAAATTTATAAATTACACTACTAATATGAAACTCTTCATACTAAGTGAGAGCTACTTAATGTCGTTTAATTGTATTAGCATGTTTAGCTATCCACTATTATTGTATCATATCACTCGAAATTCTTTTTTATTGAATTTTAGATTCTTTGCTAATATTCTCCCTTCATCTTTGATTTTGGGATGAAAGATTTTCTGATCTTGAACTAATTTCTAATAATATCCTCATAACACTTAACTGTATTGTATACTTTTAAATTTATTCTAATTATAGAATCATGAAATATAAGTTGAATTTCCACAAATCATTACAGACAATAAGTGTTCGATTTTTCAAGAAAAGCTTTGACTTAAATTCTTGAATTCTATCAAATATAATTAATCGAGTGCTTAATTATCATACCAAAACTCATCTTAGAGCGTTAAAGATGTATTGACCTATCTTAAGTCAACTATTTTCTCAAGCTTCTGCAAGCATTTCTAACTTTGATTCCATTTTCCCACAAGTTTTTAGTCATCGATTAATGGTGCCAAGTATACATCAATGTCATTGCCTAGTTAGTGAGAACCAAAATCAATAAAGATAACATTAAAAACTTCTGCTTCATGTATATCTTTGGATAGAGATTGTAGTTAACAAGTATTACGGGCCAAGTGCTATGCCCACTATTCATGTTACTATGTGGATTTATTCCATCCATCGACAAAGCAAAATATATATTTCTTACAGCCACACTAAAGTCGAGATGATCGGCTTCAAAAGTCTTCTATTGTGGTGAATCTACTGGATGTCTAAGCATACTATCATCGACCCGTTTGTCATGATGCCATGTCAAATTCTTGGCATGTTTTGGGTTTCTGAATAAACGCCTCAAATGTGGCACCGGTAGAATATACCATAACACTTTCTTTGGCACTCCATTCTTACTGTCTTTGTTTGATGACTTGCTTTTTGGGCCGTCACTAAACTTACTTAAAACATCATTATTAAAACAGTAATCTTACTTACTTAGTAAGAAAATGCTGAATTACAAAAAAAAAAAATTTCCTTTAAACATTCTTTATTTTCTTACAAAAAATTTTCTTAAACATTCTTTGAAAGGTAATTATAACTGTTGTGACCTTCGTTGCCATTCCTGTTGAGACTTCGCTCAGCCTTTGTCTTTAAAACCATTTCAAACTGTTTCTTAAAACTTAATAAGAAACATTTACTAAACATAGCTTAAAACATCACTTCATAATTTTATAACACAATTCGTATAATGTATCTAAAAACCTTTGAAAATATTTCTTAAAAACTCTGATTTCTTTAAAAACCTTGAAAACACTACATTAAATAGTGTAAACATTTTCTTTGCGTTGCGGAAGCAAGCTACAGTGGTATCCATTCCCACATCTTCGCATCTACCCTTCCGCAGTACCCAGCTCCTCTAATGAGTTCTACTGGTTACCCATATATTACCGACAATATGAAAACTTTTTATGAGCTTACGCTCAGTAAGTTCAAACAAAAACTCATAAAGAGTTAAAACATACTTTAAAAACTTTTATCATAAAAACCTTTCTGTGAAACATTTTTCATAAACATACTTTATAAACATTCTTCATAAAACATTTCTAAAACGTTCCTCATAAATGTTTTCATAATAATTTGAAACATTTATAAAACGTTTCTCATAAACGTTTTCATAAAACATTTAACATCAATCCTTAGAATGCATTTCATAAAGCATCCTTTATAAACCTTTTCTTATAGCCATGCAAATCTTTTCATAAACAATTAATACAAAACATTCCTTAGAATGTTTTTCATAAACATAAATACATTTTTCATAAACGTTTAATGTAAAACGTTTCTCAAAATGTTTTTCATAACATAACATATAAATATTTCAAAAAAATGAATTCAAGTAGAATCAAAATGCATGATTCCATTTATGCTCAATTATAAACTTTCAATTATGAGCATTTTATGAACACTCCTTTCTTACTTTAACTTACTGTTTTCGTTTCTTAACTTTCCTTATCTTGAAATCACTTTCCTTACCTTACTTTAGTGTTCGTACCAACTCATTATTCATGAGATCATAAACATGATGTTTCCCTTGCGGAAGACTTGTGACCATCGATCACGTGGTCAAGTACCTTACACCTTGGAGGTCAAACTTTAACTTTACTTTCATTACCTCATAACACAGAGGCTAGTACGACACTTTTCCTTTATCTTTACTTTACCTTCTTATTATCTTTTGTGAGCATGTCAGATGCAGTCACATCATATGCAAACACACTTGCAATTTATACTTGTACTGTAAAATTTATTGCATGACAAATGCAAATTAATGCATAATAAATATAATTCTTTGCGTAACAAATGCGTCATGTAATGCAACTACCTTTTACAAGTCATTACATGTACTCTAACATTTATTGCATAACATATACAACATGTAATGCAATCACATTTTGCAAATCACAACTTTTATTTCGAAACTTAACTAAATGCATAACAAATGCATCATAAAGCTTATAACTTTAATTATGAAATATTATGCATTGTCAAAAATGTAAAACATACTTTAAAAACTTTATGAATCATAACTTGAACTTTTAAAAACATTATACACATCAATATGCAAGTATATTTTAAACATAATACTCGCAAATTCATTGCAAATCTTACATTGAACTTTTAATACCATTTGCATAATAAATGCGAATAAACTTTAAAATTAACTTGCAAAGAAATTGCATACCTCTCTTTAAATCTTTAAAACTTTTGCATAATAAATGCAAATATTCTTTAAAAGAAACTTGCATAATAATTGCAAGCTCATTTATAAACATATACCAAAAAGATTTAAAAATCATTTACTTCATGTTGTAGGTGAGGTCTAAAACTTACCCGTACTATACTCTAGCATTCACTATTTCTTTCTTGTCTCATTCCTTTCTCATTCCTTTTTCCTTTTGTTGGTCGGCTCTGTGTCCTAATCAAACGACAGCCGACTCATCAATTAACTTTCTTTTTATCAATCCACTTGATTGATAATAAAACATAAACATTAAACGTCCATCATTAAATCTCTTGTCACACAGGACGGTTACGTTACTTAACATATTACAAAACATTTTTTGTCTAATGACATTATGCTAAATCGGAGTGTTTGGCTCCGTTTTAGCCATTTTTGTAAAAACGATGATTTTACCCTTGGTGGGTTTTTCGTCCATTTCCTAACTTAATAAAACTCATTACTTAACTTTAGCATCCCTTTACATACATAATATGAAAAAATCATCACTAAGAAACGTTTTTCGACATCGAGCGTTTCAGGTCCGTTTTGGTCATTTTTCATAAAATGATCATTTTGCCCTTCGTGTCATTTTCCTTCATTCATTCATTGACTGAACTTTAAATCCTTAAAACTTAACATCCATAACAATTCATTTTAATATAGTACATACTATAGGCAAGATTGCTACTTACTTGGACTTCGAGCTACGCAGGTCCGGTTGTACCTCGCTATATCCACAGTATGTGAAGCATCCTCTGTAGTGCTCCTCGAGCGACCATAAATGGCTAGGAATGCTTCCTAGAGATCATACATTCTTGAACATGTCATTCTGGACTCTGATAATGCAGTTTGAATAGCCTCAATCCACGTGCAGTTGGTACCAGACGATTTTCACTAGAGTGGAATTAACTCAAACGAAGGTCACCATTGCGTTTAGAGTGTCGAAACAAGCCAAGAGGCGGTCTCAGATCATCAATCGGAGGTCCGGATCGTACAATCCTAAAATAGCCCTTCATCGGCGGTTGACAAGCGTCAAACAGCCCCGTTGATGGCTGGGCTTGAGCCTACCCCCCCTAAATTGACCCTCCTGAGTCCATTGGTGGGGTTAATTTCACTCAATTTGGCCTCCAACCACTCGAATCGAGAGTGGGATTCTCGGCCACAACTGGCAGCTCCGATCGCCCATCTTTGGCGGAGCTGCCATGAAATTGGGCTAGGGAAAATATTCCCCATCCCTCTCTGAGCAGTTCCCCCATGGTGGGGTTGCTCAACATGGCGTGGAAATGGTAGACCGAAGCACCTCATGGCGGCGCGCCTAGGCGGAGGTCGTTCTCCGCCCTCCCGTGGCGGTTGCTTGCAATTGAAAGCTCCAAGAGCTTCGTTGTGGGCCTTTGAACATTTCCCCCTAATCAATTTGGGGCAATGAGGCTGAGAACGATGGCGACGGTGGTGGTCCATGGCGGTGATGGTGGCGCACGTGGAACTTCGATTGGCTGTGACTGTGGGAACAAATTGGAGGGTGCTTCTCACTCCTCGTCGCCGTCTGAAGCTTTTGGCACCGGCTATGTGCCTCACCGCCGTTGGAGATGGTGGCTCCAATGGTGGTGCCACGACAGACATAGGGCAGCTCTGGTGAGGCATTTTCAGCTGAAATTGAGCTGGAAACTTGGTACCTTCTTGCTCCTCTCTTCATGCTGAGTCCATAGACACCAAAATCACGTCGATTGGTGGTTGAACGGAGGAGGAATCAGCTCGGAAAAATTTAGGTCTCACCGCCACTTTAGGCGGCATGTGGCCCTCATACAGTGGTGTTTTGGGCTGCTCGGCACACCGTTGAGCTCGGCTCATCGAGAGCTTTCCAACGGTGTAGGAGGTGTCGAAAACGGAGCTCGAATTCTCAAACTGATTTTTGAGAAAGAGAGAGAAAATGTGAGAGAGAAAGAAGAGAGAGAAACAACTAAGTTTATCTGAATTTTCTTTTTTTTTTTCTCTCTTTACTTTTATATAAAAATTTTGTGATCTACGCAGTCCAATTCTACACTGCATGACCTTAAGCAGTCTAATTCTTACACTGCATTACTTTTGCAGTGTAATTTTCATTTTGCATAATTTCATTAGTGTATTTCCTTACACTGTATTATTTTTAATACCGTACAATTTTCATGTTATTATACAGTATTTTTCCTTAAATCATATTTTTCTTCTTAATATAATCCTTAATTTAATGCATTTTTAATGCTTTAAAATATCAAGTTGTTACACTTTGGGCTCCTTTTCTTTCTTCCACCTTGATTGTTGATAAACTGGACAATTCCTTGTACTCATTCTTATAATGAACACAATCATTTTCACAAGCATGAATTTTCTCATACTCTATTCCTAAAATGCTCAAAGTATTTTAGCCTCATGCATACTAGTTGGTAATTTATTACTCTTTGATAGAAGCCTTCTTAGAAATTCCAAAAGCTTTGTGAAACTAAAATTTGACCACCCACCCGACACTTTCAAATTGCATAATCCAACTAAAGTGGAGAATTTTGTCAAGTTGGTACACCCCTCATACATGGGTGTCTCGGCATTTTCATCATTGTCTCAAAAAAATTCGGATGGTGTAAGAAGTGTTCTTCCAAATCATTGACCATGTCAGCCATATTGTCATGATCCCCATATTATTCTCTACAATAGCTTCCTTTTCTTTACTTACTAAAGTTGGATGGAACTTAGATTCACCATGAAAATGCTACGTTTGATAACTACTTATAATTCTATTTTGAAATAAATGTTCTCTTATAATTGGAATTGCATGCAATCTATGGTTTCCACACTAAACACAAGGACACCGAATTTTATTATCATTGGCATGAGTTTTGGTAAAATCTAAGAACTCTTCCACATCATTCACATATTTTCTAGATAATCGAAAATCCCATGTCCATTTCCTATCAATTTCGCAAGTCCTAAATCGAAATAATATATAGCAATTCAATTAAAAATAATTTCATAAATTATATTCATTATATTCTAATCATAAAACAAAAATTTACCCATCATAAAACAAATTACACATACCCATCATGAAACAAATTAATCATACCTATCCATAATACAATAAACACCGATTAAACAACAAAATTAACACCAATTTATTAATTAATAATAAATAGCAATTCAATTAAAAATAATTTCACAAATTACACATACCCATTATATTCTAATCATAAAACAAAACATTCACCTATCATAAATCAAATTACACATACCCATCATAAAACAAATTAATCATACCCATCCACAACACAATAAACACGAATTAACCAAAAAAATCAACATCAATTTATCAATCTCTAATAAAAACTTACAATTAGGAAGAAGATTAAGGAGGATGGAGGTGAAGAGGGAAGGCAACAGCAATTTCAGAGCGGTTTGTATTTATATTTATGAGTTGAGTTTGTGCCTCATGTTTGATTATCAAGGTTGGAAAAAGGCATTTAAGTCATCTATCATGACAGTTTTTTCCAAAAACCTATCATGGTATAACTGTTATACCATGACAGTTTTTGGAAAAAACAATCGTGGTAGACACCTACCCTACCACAACGGTTTTCGCCTTCTTGGGTGAAACTCCCAACGTTTTTTTCCCTTATCACGATGGTTTTTGAAAAAGGTCATTAAATGAAGATCGTATAATCTCAAATTAGTTATAGTGTTGACACAGCTTATATCCACTTTTGAAAACTGTTCTAGTTTTCAATTTGAATTTTATGAAAGTTTCTGTTGCAGTAGAATCTATGACAAATTCATTTTTCATATATGAATAGAATAGTTTCTATTCTTTTAGGCATATAATCAAATACATATCACATAAACTTATTAGTCCATATAATTTCTTTTATATTCCAGGCTTCATAACACAACATATCACATGATTTCATATGATTTCACTAACTTTTTCAAGTTTGGAGGATAGGATTTCTTTGTAAATTATCTAAAATACTTGTATCTTCTTCAACAATCATAAGTCTCTTGTTCTCCATAAAAAATAAATTTACAACACACTTTTGTTGGAAAAATAGTACTCAGTGGAATTTAAAAATTTTTTATATTAGAGTATTTTTCAAAACACAAGTTTGATACACTATATGCATAAATTAGCTAAATCTTACTAACCTTGTATGCCCCAAAAAGCTACCGCAATCAGTGAAGAGAAGTAACGTTCCAAAAGGACCTCAACCAACTTGTCTTCTTTGCTATTCTCTATCCACGATTGAAGTGAGTGTAGGCTCACGTGGTACAGCTTTTCCAGAGGTGACTCTCCTTCCAACCAATAGAGAAATACCCAAAACTATAATTCATGATTTGTGAATAATAGCTTTCCAGGGAGTTTTAGTCTCACTAACAGAGTCTTACTTTAGATTTCTCAACTTATCTGAATAATGAAAAGACTCACTCCCTTTTTATAGAGGTTGGGCCTAGGAGTCATCCTTATGAGATAAAGCCTTAAAAATTTGAATCAGAATCAATATCTGATAAAACATGCGTGAAAATGCGTGATCCTTTTATCGCCCAGTTGGCAGGCCAAATTGACAGATTGGCCTACCGAACCTTCTCCTTCGATAGCACAAACTTAAAGATTGGCCTGCCAAACCTCCTATAAAAGATCCCTGTGAATCTTTATTTTTCATCCGAGATTCTTGGGATAAAGCCTTAATTTTAATTCAAATAACCCAACAAAGAAGTTATCTGATTAAATAAATATTCCTAATAATTCAATAAGTTTATCTTTAATTAATTCAAAATTAATCCAACTAATAAACATATATGAATTATCTGATCTCGATAATTCAACAAGTTTATCTTGAATTAATTTTATCACAAAATTAATTTAACCAATAAACAAACATGAATTATCTGATGTTATCGAATTTTAGCCAATCAGATAAATCTGACATAAGTCACCAATTATTGGAAAAGCACACTGTATCGTTACAAGTTTTTTATGAGCTAGCAAAGAAGACCTAATGGACCTATATAGTTCAAGCTCTCAATAATTATGAAACCCAATACCCTAGATATACATTTCATAATTATCAACTCCATTGCTACTCTACTAAAAGTTTAGAGCTGTACTCTTAAACTATATAGAACTACAAAGCCCGTATTGCTAAGTCTCCATGACATATTATAATGTATCGTAGCCCTATAAGATTATCAATAATCGGCTTGAGAATAAGTTCTATCTTACCTTGTTGATTATTTTTCTCTTATGTTTCATTAGCTCACCATCAAAAAACTTACGATCCAAAGACAATATACCATTCGGTTACACCTATGTATCTAAATGGTTGAGCGCTCTAGTTTTTCAATCATAAGCTAACGCATATAAGAGCATATGACTACTCCTAAAGAGGAGTTATGGATTCCATATCTATGAATAATAGGTCTACGCTATCAAGAGTCATGCCTCCAACATACTAGCATGTGTACGACTATAAAATATGGATGTCACCCTTTGGTCTATCAAAAGACATAAGTCAAGACAACGGGCTCACTGTTCATCTTAAGATTAAGATACAATATAAATGATTGTCTAAAGTGAATCGATTTGCCGAGATAGAATTATTAATCTAAATTAATTCACTTTATGTCTTGATCCAACACATCATCACCTATGACAATGTGCCAATGTTTCTATTTCGAAGTCCACCTCCAATGGTCAAGACAAACCATCTCTTGTTAGGGATATAAACAACTAACAATCTTTCCATGAATAAAGAGACCAACTTTATTCTCCAGATTGTGGATCTTATGATTTTGACCGTCATCTTAAGAATTGTGTCTTCCGCATAATCTGTCCATCATATGCCCAATTCTTAAAGATTTGGAACAACAGTCTTAGACTTTTGTTTACTTAACATACATTCAACAAATATGAACGTTTATATAAGTAATAAAAAAATTCTTTATTGATAAAAATGTCTCCATAAACATATTACATTTTTACTCCTTAGAGCATACACATCTAACAATTGCCACTTGCACTAAGTGATTAAATATGACAAATCTTGCATCCTTATAGCTTCCCTATGCCTCTCAAAGACTCTCCTAGTAAGTGTCCTCATGAATGGATCGGCTAAATTGTCCTCTGATGCTCTTTTACACACCGTCATGTGCCCACCATCAATGAAGTCCTTTAACACATGATACTTTCGATCAATATGCTTACTTTTCTTATGAAATCTTGGTTCGTTAGCATTAGCTACCATTGCATTGTTATCACAGTATAGTGATACCACCTTATCCATACTAGAAACTACCTCAAGATCCCCAAGGAACTTGTGGAGCTATATTGCTTCTTTCAAAGCATCACTAGCTGCCACATACTTGGCCTCCATTGTTGAATACGAAGTGCAATCTTGCTTCATACTTCTCCAACTAAAGGCACCGTTGCCCAGAGTAAACACAAAACTTGAAGTCGATCTCCTAGAATCCAAACAGGATTGAAAATCCAAATCAGTATATAGTAGAGGGGTTAAGTCCTCACCCGAATACATAAGCATATATCCTTGAGTCCTTCTCAAATACTTGATAATATATATTACCACAACCTAGTGGTTCGATCTTAGATCCGCTTGAAATCAACTTACAATCCTAATCGTATAACAAATATCCAGTTGTGTGCAAAGCATGGCGTATATTAGACTACCCACTGTTGAAGCATAAGGCACCTTCTTCATGTATTCTCTTTCTTCCTAAGACTTTGGAGAGTCTTTCCTAGAAAAAGTAATTCTAGACCAGATGGTTGCCCACCTTTCTTGGAATCCTACATTTTCAACCTCTTGAGAATTTTATCTATATAGCCAGCCTAAGACAAAGCTATCATTTTGTTCTTCCTATGCTGAAAAATCTAGATATCAAGAACAAAATTAGCCTCACCCAAGTCCTTCATCTCAAACTGTTTGGTCAACCATAATTTGACTGATGACAATGCCTCAACGCCATTACTAATTAGCAGAATGTCATCTACATAGAGTAGTAGAAAAACTACCTTACCATCCTTAATGTGTTTCTAAACACATGGCTCATCCACATTTTGTGAGAACCCATAAGTCTTGATCACTTGATCAAATCTTATCTTTCAATAACAAGAAGTTTGCTTAAGTCCATATATTGACTTTAGCAGCTTATAAACCTTACCCTCTTAACCCTTAGCCTTGAACCCATCTGGTTGTTCCATATAAATGGACTGATCAAAACAGCCATTTAAAAAAGCCATCTTAACATCCATTTGCCAAATCTTGTAATTAAGAGCGGCAGCTATAGACAAGAGAATCTGAATAGACTTAAGCATGGCTACAAGTAAAAAGGTTTCCTCATAATGGATTCCTTCCTTTTGCATGTAACCCTTAGCTACCGGTCTAGCCTTAAAGGTTTCGACCTTCCCATTCACTCATCTTTTCCTCTTGTAGATACATTTACACCCTATAGGTTTTACCCTTTCAAGAAGATCCACAAGCTCCTAGACCCAATTAGCCTCCATAGACTTTATCTCTATGTTCATGGCCTCTGTCCAGAGTTTCAAATCAACATCCACCATAGCCTCTATGTAAGTATAAGGATCCCTATCATGTTCATCTGGTTCAGCTAAGAAGGCCTCACCATTAAACATATACCTCTTGGGTTGATGCCCGATCCTCCCATTATGCCGAAGCCCTTTAGGTTATTGTTTAGGTCGTTTGGTTTTTCTACACTGATTGGAGTGGTTTCTACCAGAGCCCCTAAAGTGATTGATCCACAAGCTCCCAAAACCCTTCAAGAAGATCCACAAGCTCCTAGACCTAATTAGTCTCTATAGACTTCATCTCTATGTTCATAGTCTCTGTCTAGAGTTTCGAATCAACATCCTACATAACCTCTACGTAAGTATAAGTATCCCTATCATGTTCATCTGGTTCAGCTAAGAAGGCCCCACTATTGAACATATACCTCTTAGGTTGACGCCCAATCCTCCCACTATGACGAAGCCCCTTAGGTTGTTGTTCAGGTTTGTTTGGTTTTTCTACACCGATTAGAATGGTTTCTAATGGAAACCCCCAAATGATTGGATCACTCCTTAACTCTTCAAGCACAACTTTGCCTCAGGCTTCAAGTTGTCCATGTAACTCTCCTCAAGGAAAGTTGCATTAAGCAGTAAGTCCATCTTAGGTTTGATAAAATATAGATTATTTTGCATCCATCTAGAACTGAGAAAAGATTTATTTTTATGAATCACCACTTTATTATTAAAAGTAACCAAATACGAGTCTTTAAATAAATAAGCTATAGAAATTAAATTCCTCTTAAATTTAGAAACATAAAAACAATCTCACAAAATTAAATTCCTATAATTATCAAAATGTAAATGGACATCTCCCATTGCTTCATCTAAGACCAAGGATCCATTGCCCATCTGAAGTGTGAAGTTTTCATTGAGCAGACTTCTTGTTTCTTTGAACCCCTGTAGAGAAACACAAACATGATTAGTTGCTCCAGAATCTATGACCTAAACATCATTGGATTCCTCAACCAAACAAGTTTTTAAATGCAGAAGATCACACCTATATCCTTTGGAAAGGGATTCCTTATAATTTTTCTTGATGTGCCTGACCTTCTCACAAAAGAAGCACTGTAGCTTCGTAGGGTTCTTCTTCTTCTTTTTCTTCTTGCTCTTGTTGTTAGCAAGAACAGAAGACTTCCCATTCTTGGCCCGTTGTTTCTTTACATTCCTAAGGTTGGGATTGGAACCAGAAGCAGTCGTCAAATTAGCCTCACCACCCGCAAGAGATTCCTTGATCAGCAATTCGAACTCCTGTATCTGTTTCATCAACACTATTAAGGTCATATCCCATTTATTGCTCAATTTAAAAGTAGCTCTAAACAGAACAAATTCTTTTGACAAAGTCTCAAAGACCATAGTCATCTGAGTCTCAGCATCGATGTCAGCTCCATTGGTTTGTGCCTCAATGAGGTAACCCATGACAACCATCATATGCTCCTTTACACACGTCCTCGATCTTTATTTATAGTTCAAGAGTTTTTGAAGAGCCCCTTGCTGCTTTGTTAGGGCCGACCTCCAAATATGTCTTCCAAATTATCCAAGATCTGCTTAGTAGTCTCATAATCCTCATGTTGAGCCTGCAGCACGTTGTTCATGCTGGCCATTAACATAGTAGCAGCCCTGATCATTTACATCTTTCCTATGATTATATGCTTGGATTTTATTGTTGGTGGAATCTCCCGTAGGCTCGAGAGAACAAGGGGTTATCAGCACAAATTTCAATTTCTCAAAAGAGAGGATGATATTTAGGTTCTGTTTCCGATCATTATAATTTATTCCAGTTAATTGGTTTTTGTCAAGTATCTATGATAAAGTGTTTTTAGACATTTTTAATCTACAATAAAGAGCCACACACCAAACATAAGCAAGCATAAACAATAATTTAGTAAGATAACACAATCATGTAAAAACAAACAAATGTGTTTATATGTCAAAACCTTGAAAATATCACAACCTTACAACGATAATTTTCAACTAAGAATTCAACAAGCTCCTATGGGAGTCTTGCCAAATTCAATCAGGAACACAAATCCCGTCCTGATTAATATATGCAATCCAATACACGTATGATCCAGCATATATTAATAATCGTTTCTTTAGCCATTAATTTTATTAACAAAGCTCCTCAGGGAGGATAATAATAAAATTAACATGAGTGTATAACCATCGGTTCAATATTTTATCCATGATTTACAATCACCACCTAGGGGTTTGCAATCGTAAATCATGCTTAATAACTTTATCCTCTCAGAGATTAAACCCAATACATGATGAAGTCCCTTTCTAGAGGTCAGAACCACCATGTGCTACCTATGGCCCAACAATGGAGGCCTTAGGTCCTCTCTTTGAAAACCTTCTCCTAATCAATCTTTTGAAATTGAGGCTTTATTTTAAAAACATGTATGAACAATTTTTAATTGAGTGGCACTCTCTATTCTATATGGCACGTCATCAATATACATGGCAAATCATATTATAATGTAGACAAGCAAAGCAATCAAGCAAAGCTACAAGCAAAATAATAATAAATAATCGTAATATTATGGTTTCACCCTAGAGAATAGAAAATAAAGATAACAAGAGAATAATCGAAACATATTATCAATTATTCATCCTTGAATTCTCAAGCTGTATCTTTTTCATGTAATATCCATCTTCAAGTCTTTAATCCCGCATAAACCAAATACTTCATATGTCTGGTCATATCCATATTTTAATGTTTCTTAGAATTGTCCCAAAAATAAAATTAAAACTGCATCGAAACTGTACCTTTCTTAGAAAAAAATTTCTCTCAACTGACAAGCCAATCTATATGATCGGTGTGCGAGTCATGACCCTTCGGCCTGTCGATCTTTTCAAGTTAGCCAGTCGGTCAAGATAGTTCGGCTTGCCAAATTGGAAAGTTTAGCCTGCCGCTAGAGCCACCTAATTTTTGCCCTGTGGACGGCCTGCCGAATTGAAGTCCGGCCTACTAAATCGAAGTCCGGTCTACCGAACTTGGAGGTTTAGCATGCCGACCAAGTAGAGATTGCCCTTTTTCAGAAAATACAATTTTTAATGCAATTTATCCATTTTATTTCCAACAATCCAAAAACATAAAATTAGAGACTCAAGAAATACGTAGGAATGCTATCCATCTTCTAAATCTATCTTCTAAATCCTTCTTTTTCGAATAATTATTTAATTACAAAATTCATGCAAATTTAAAATTAAATAATAATTCATAGATAGATATGATAGTCCGTCATTTAATTATATGAAAAACCTAGATACACATTCTAACCTCTTAGGAACCATAACCGGTGTAAATTAATTAATTAATAAATAATTAAATAATAATTTAATCAACCATAATTAATTAATAAACATTTACCATATCATCCATGACAACATAAAAATATATAGAAACCTAGAGTGCCAACTCTTTATAAAATTAAATTCAGGCATAGGAGAGATAAAGATCACATAATTTATACACGTAGCATGATCACAAACTTGCAAATTTATACAAAAACCATGGATTTGAAACCAATTGTTAGAAAAATAGTACGCAGTGGAGTTTTAAAATTTTTTATATCAGAGTATTTTTCAAAACACAAGTTTGACACACTATATGCATAAATTAACTAGATCTTACTAACCTTGTATGCGCCAAAAAGCTACCGCAATCAGAGAAGAGAAGTAATGCTTCAGAAGGACCTCAACCAACTAATCTTCGTTACTATTCTCTATCCACGATCGGAGTAAGTGTGGACTCATGTTGTATAGCTTTTGCTCAGGTGACTCTCCTTCTAACTAGTAGACAAATACCTAAAGTTATAATTCATGATTTGTAAATAATAGCTCTCCGGGGAGTTTCAGAGTCTCTCTGACAGAGTCTCACTCTAGATTTCTCAACTGATCTGAATAATAAAGAGACTCACTCCCTTTTTATAGAGATTGGGCTCAAGAGTCAGTCCTTATTAAATAAGGCCTCAAAAATTTGAATCAGAATCAATATCTGATAAAACATGCATGAAAACATGTAATCCTTTTATCGCCCGATCAGTAGGCCGAACTGGTAGATTAACCTACCAAACCTCCTCAATCGGCAGGCAAACTTAAAGATCAGCCTACCAAATCTTTGATAAAAGATCCCTGTAAATCTTTATTTCCCATCTGAGATTCTTGGGATAGAGCCTCAGTTTTAATTCAAAGAACCTAATGAGAAGTTAGCTGATTAAAATAGTCATATCTAGATAATCTCTAGAAAAATAAATATTCTTGATAATTCAACAAGTTTATCTTAAATTAGTTCAAAATTAATCCAATCAATAAACAAACATAAATTATCTTATCCCGATAATTCAACAAGTTTATGTTGAATTAATTTTATCACAAAATTAATTTAACCAATAAACAAACATAAATTATCTAATTTTATCAAATTTCAGCCAATCTGATAAATCTAACATAAGTCACTAATTATTGAAAAAGCACATCGTATTGTTACAGGATTTTTATGAGCTAGCAAAGGGGATCTGATGGACCTATATAGTTCAAGTTCTCAATAATTATGAAACCAAATATCTCAGATATACATTTCATAATTATCAACTCCAACGCTACTCCACTAAAAGCTTGGAGTTACACTCTCAAACTATATAGAATTACGAAGCCCGTATAGCTAAGTCTGTATGACATATCATAATATATCATATCCTTATAAGATTATCCATAATTGGCTTAAGGGTAAGTTCTCTCTTACCTTCTCAATTATTTTTCTCCTATGTTCCATTATCTCACTATCGAAAAAGTTACCATCCAAAGACAGTATACCATTCGGTTACACCTATGTATCCAAATGGTTGAGCTCTCCAATTTTTCAATTACAGGATAATGCATATAAGAAGATATCACTACTTTTAAAAAGAAGCTATGGATTCTATATCTATGAATAACAGGTCTACGCTATCAAGAGTTATACCTCCAACATACCGACATATGTACCACTATAAAATATAGATGTCACCATTTGATACATCAAAAGATATAAGTCAAGACAATAGGCCCACTATTCATCTTAGGATTAAGATACAATACAAATGATTGTCTAAAGTGAATTGATTTGCTCAGAAAAAATTATTAATTCAAATCAATTCACTTCATAGCCCAATCCAACACACCATCACCTATGATAATGTGCCAATGTTTCTATTCGTGAAGTCCACTTCTAATGGTTAAGACAAACTATCTCCCATTAGGAATATAGACAACATAAGAATCTTTTCATGAATAAAGCACCTAACTTTATTCCCTCTTATTCCCTCGACTGCAGATGTTATGATTTAGATGGTTACCTTAAGAATCGTATCTTACGCATAATCTGTCCATCATATGCCTAATTCTTAAAGGTTTAGAACAATAGTCTCAGACTTTTGTTTGCTTAACATACATTCAACAAATATAAACTTAAAGAGGACAAAATTTGGAATATAAATAATAAACAAATTCTTTATTGATAAAAGTGTCTTCAAAAGCATATTACATTTTTACACTTTAGGGCATACACGTCTAACAACTTTAACGATACTTAAACGTAACAAATAAAATCTCCTATTTTAAACTTAAAATTCCATAGGACATACTTAAAGAAAGTTAGGGTTTTTACCTTGAGATCTTCTTATGACCTACTCCAAAGTGATTTAACTTATTTCTATGGATGATTTACGGCTGAAACTTGACAAAGTTTTGAGAGTTCTAGGGTTTTCAAATGGGTGGATTTGGAGAGAAAAGGTAGAGAAGGTAAAGTTTTAATTTTACCAAGTGTATGGCTATTTATTGGTCTTTGTAGTGTTATTTTTGTAAATAAAAATTCCTAGTTTCCCCTCCTTAATATGGCCAAATTTATCCTCAAAATACTATGAAATTTTTCACACATTTGAAGAAGAAAAGTCAAACTTTTATTTAACTTTTGCTGTCCAAGTTTATACTATGTAAAAGTTTTTCTATGCTATCAGTATCCCTCCTATAACCTTCTTTTAGCTTCCACAATCTTCTATGATTATCCATATTTTTCATTTAATAGGAAATCTATATAGTATTATTTTATATAGTATAACTCTTATACTGTATTTTTGTTATAGAATCTATTACAACAGATTCTTCGACAGTTTTATTTCTAGCTTTCTTTTCAATTAATCATCGTTCAACCTTCATCTTAATGTCCTTAAATATTTACTTCATGAATATTTGCCACAAAATTTGGATTTAACACAAATCCTTCTAGCATTAAAATTTCTTATAATAACTTTTAAATGTTACATATACAATGTACTAAAAATTTCTTGGGTGTTACATTTGGCCGATTCTAAAATTGCCTCTATGCTTTAAAGTTGTCTTTATTATTACTCCACTAAACACCAATTTGAACCACTTCTATGATTTAAAATGGATTAGATCATTTTGAACCTATGTAGCAAATGGGCTATAAGACAATTTACTCTATTACTACTTATACTAAGTGATGATGTATTTTAAATTATGCATTAAGTATGTGTTCTAATTCTTAAAAGACAATTGGTGTTTATGATGATAATATTATAGGTTTTTATTATTTTAAGTACCCAATGTTTTGAGATAATAACAATTTCGTACCTTGTGTTATGTTTTAACGTTATACTGATACCTATTGTTTGGAAAAAATTAAAAAAGGTGTCTTATGGTATTAAAAAGTATCATCTTGCAATCTTGAACTCCTTTTAATATAATAAGTAAAATTAACTTCTAATGTTAAAGATAAGAGTAAATAGTTTGGTTGGTCCCTAGCCTTTTTAAAAAGAATCAATTTGTTCCCCAACTTTTGTTTTAATTTATCTAGGTCTATCCATTTATAAAAAGGTGCAATTTGGTCTTTTCTATCTAATTTTGGATGGAAAAAATTATTAGACATCATCTTTCTTTTCTATGAATTTAAATTAAAATTTAAAAAGAATAAAAAATACAAATAAAAAACCAGCATCAGCCCTTCTCCTTTTCACCTTATCCCTTTCGTCAAAGTTACTCTAGACAATGTTAGGTTTGTGATGGACAACAGCGCCTAGGTATGCGATGAGATGGCGGCATTTAGGTCATCTCTGTAAGAGGACGATTTCAGTGGGTCGCCTTTTGTGGTGGGTCGCAATCTTTCACAGGGCTCACAATGATGGCTCGAGAAGGGGTCTATAACAACATCGATGCCTAGGTACACGATAAGACAGTGTCGTCTCTGTCATTAGAGGCCTATAGTGGGGGTCGCAATCTGTGGGTCGTGTTTCGCACTAGGTCGCGATCTTTTGCAAGTGGCTTATGTTTCACTGATTCAATGAAGACGAGTTGGGAGACAACCATGCTAGCAACAAGGTCAGGAGGGGATGTGTTTGGGGATGGGGACTGAGGGGGTCGTGATAGGGGATGGGGGTAGAGGGTTTGCGATCAAGGACGGGGCAGAGGGGGTCACAATTGAGGACAGGGACTGAGGGGTCACAATCAAGGATGAAGACTAAGGAGACCAGATTGGCAATAGGGACAGAGGGGACCAACGGGGGTGATGTAGGGGTGGGGACCAACGGCAGTTTAACAATCTGGTAATAGTTAAACAAGTGGATGGAGACCAGCAGTAAAGTGGGGAAAGAGAGTTGGGATCAGATTTTTAATTTTTTAATTTTGTATTATTAATTAATATTATATTAATAATTAGTGATTTGTTTATATGTATAATTTTTTTAAAAGATTTGATTTTTTAGGGAATTATATCTTTTTTAAGAATTTGATTTTATTTTTGTTTCAATGATACATATTTATTGTTTTTTTACCTTTTTACTGTTTTATGTTTTAATTTAATTTTTTTAAAACATATTAGGTATTTTATTAAAATACCCTCACCAAAGCAGTTAAAACATTTTTTAATGGCAAAATTTGACGGTTAAGAATCAAATTGCACCTTTTTTAGATAGTTAAACCTAGATAAATAAAAAAAAAAAGATTGGGAACAAAATTGAACTTTTTTTAAAAGTTTGGAGGACTTTATGAAATTTGGTAATTGCATATTATATCTAAGTTAAGCATAACTAAGTATAAGCAATTCACATAATACGCTGGCTCAAGAAGTTGGATCATCACATTAAAATTATTCAACTCCTATGCTACAAAATCTAAATCCTAGCTTAGCTGAAATTATGTTGTGTAAAATAAAAATTCAAATTAATCGTAAAAAAAAATAAAAACTCAAATTAATATATATATATATATATATATATTTGCCCAACACTTGTAATCAGCTTTGTGTCAATATATAGCAACTAAATAATGTAAGAGTCACCAAATTTCTTCACATAACGATCATGATGTGCCTGGCAACTCAAGAAACTATTACCACCTATGAAACTCTCAAACTTCTTGTGCTATTGTGTTGGAGCCTGTTTAAGACCATACAAGCTAGTCTAAAGTTTGCACACCTTTTTATCATTTCTTTGTACTATATGAATCCATGTAGCTGCATTATGTAAATTTTTTCCTCCAAATTACGATAAAGAAAGGCTTTTTTTTACATCTAATTGCTCTAGATGCAAGTCTTCTTGTGCCTCTAATCCAAACATTGTCTTGTAGCATTTGAGAGAATTTTTGTACGGCTAATGCCTTCTTTCTGTTGAAACCCCTTTACTTCAAGCCTTGCCTTATAACACTTTATCATGACTTGAAGTGAGCATTCATTATTTACAAATGCATTATCCAAGTCACTGAAAATATTGATTCTGAATTGAATCTCACATATTAGAATCTCCAATAGAACTATATTTATAAATATAAAATCATAATTAGCTCAAAATCAAGATTAAATTAAAACAATGTTTATAAGAGTTGATAATTTAATCTCAGTTATTATGCAGTTCAATCTAGACAAATTACACTAATAAATTCATATAAGATTAAGACATATCATTTGAAGAATGTGTTGTAATCTAAACATAAATAAGCTCAGCAAAAATAAATAAATAAAATGTTTATCGACCATGAATTATATTTATTTTATCATAAAATAGCTTGTATTTATATTTTTTTAAAATTGTATTTGTTTGTATTTTTGTGAATTGTATTTATTTTATCATAAGATATCTTGTAATTTTTTCAGTTTAAACTTCGCATAAACAGTGATTAAATGGATGTTTAGTTATTTAAAACAAAAAAAAAACAAAAAAAGGGGGCATTTAGTCATTTCCATTTATGCACAAGAAATATACGGAAAATGCCTTAATATCATCAATTGAAGAAAATTTATTTACAAAGTTGATTTGAAGATAGCATACAATCCCGACATTATTCCTTTTTTTTTTAATTAAAAAAAATTCCGTGTTAATTTCCCTCTCCTATGTCTTGTACCGTACAGGATGTATGTTAGAAGTACCGTTAACAACATTAATTTTTTTAAATTAATATACCTAATCAAAATTAGATTGGAAAATTGTTCGTGACATTTAATTGGATTAGTTTGGTTAGCAGATAACAACAAGAGCAACAACATTAATTTTCTATTTTGAAAATAGAAAAACTAATAATTTTCGACCATCAAACGTCTCCAAATCTTGGCCTTGACTTTTCTAAAGCATGCACCCTTTTCTTTTCTTTTCTTTTTTTTCTTTTTTTTTTAAGATAGCATTCACTCTTTTCTGCACAAGTCTAATTTTGGCCTTGACTTCTCTAAAGCATGCACTCTTTTTCTACACATGAAACTTTAACCAGATCCACTTGTTTGCATTAATTAGATTTTCTTTTTTCTTGCGTAGTTTAGTTATTTGGATGGCGAATTGGATTAATTTTCCAATATTCTCGAAATCTAGATATAGAATTGGATTAGATAATTGGTGTAAAAATAAAAATGAAAAAAAAATGATTTCACAATTATGATGGAAGACAAGTTGGGGCATGTGTTTGATGGAAGAATTATTGTCAGCATTTGTTAAGATAAGTTGGGGTAGGGCCGGTAATTCGGACACGGCACGATGACACAATACGAAAACGATACGAAATAAACAGGTTTGAATCGCACGTTTATTAATTGTGCCATAAATAGGTTAGTACGAATAACACGAAAATAAACGGGTTGTATTCATGCTAACACGCTAAACACGCATTAACATGTTTAATTAAACGGGTCGTAAACGTATTGACACGGCACGACACGACCTGTCCATTTATAATACATTTAAACTTAAAAATAAAAATATTTGAAATATTTATAGTAGGTTTGTATTAATTAGACATTGTGTTTTTGTTAATTTTTTTTATTGGCTTTTTTTAAATTTTTTTTAAATTTTTTATAAATTTTTTATTTTTTTTTAATTTTTAGTTAATTGGGTCATAAACGTGTCATATGCATGTTGTTATCGTGTCAACCCGTCACCGCACGTTTAATAATCGTGTCGTGCCGTGTTATGCGTACTATAGGCAAGTCGTGTTCGTGTTTGCATTTCTGGCACGTTTATTAATCGTGTCGTGTTCATGTTTGGGCTAAACGTGCTATGTTGTAAATGTACCAACACGAACACGGCACGAACACGATTATTGCCACCCCTGTTGGGGCATCCATGGACTAATTAATTAGAAACAGAGTCCATAAGTAGCGCCGTAGATCAAGTTGTAGAACATTCGCAAGTAATATTCGTGAGCTTAAAGCTCCACTTCAACAAAATTCTGGAATTATATTCTTTATGCTCCAAGTTTTTGTAGCCAGAGGCATATGGAATTTTTAGCTACCACTCTTCTCAAAAAGATTTGAGAACAGTATATAAGGTTCTTTGAGTGGAAACTAAAATCGAGCTTTTTGGTACATTTAATATCAATATAGTGATGTATAGGGTGCTTAAAAGAGTAGTTTAAACCATCAGTTTGGGTTTAAGAACTATAACAGGTGAGAGTTGTATACTATAGCTTTTTAATGTAGCATGTGAGAGCTTTATACTGTTCACAGTTCAAACTATTAGTTTGAATTACTCTTCCAAACACCCTAATAATATATCAAAAAGTGATCAAATATAATTAGCTAACATTGATAGAAATTTTGAATTATTATCCCCTATAAATCATTGCCTAAATTGGAAGGATAAGAGAACATATACAACTAGAAGTCTTGAAACGCCTCAAAAACATGAACCACTCCAGTGATAATCAGTTGAGCTAGTACTAGATTCTTCTAAAATGTGATAAAAGAAATGTTACCTTCATGAAAAATGTGGTTCTCCAAGCATAAAGTATCATTTAAAGTTGATTCCCGTTCACAATTCTTCTCTCTCCCTGATTATATAGCTATATAAACTATATACCTATATATGTATCAATATATATTAGCTGAACAATAAGCAGCAAAGCATTAGCTAAGATTAGGAAATGGCTTGCATAGACTTGGCTGTCCTTTCTTGCACCGCAAAAGAGGATTGTGGAAGCCAAACTCTGCAAAGAATAGCTAAGCAGCTGCAAACGTACAAACCGCCCAACCTAGACAGTGAGGATCAAAATGACCTCAGCAGAAGTCCAACTTGTGCGATCAAAGACACCAAGACAACTGGCAATGAACAGTTTTCTTGTGCTGATTGGAGGAAAAGAAGAGCAGCCGTCCTAATATGCCTTTTCGAAGGTCCTCAAGGCGAGCTGCGAGTTATCCTCACCAAGAGATCCATGAAATTGTCGTCATATCCAGGTACATATATGTGAATGTGACCGCAAGATCTTCGATTGGGACTCCATAAATCTTGCACAAATTTAATCATGTCATGGCATGAGGTAAAGTTGAATATATCTTTATATAAATTTAGAAAAACAAAAAGAAAAAAAAGAATTTAGTATAGAAAACTATAATAAAACAAACTAAGTAACGTTATGTATCACTCTAAAATGTTCAAACGTAAATTCTTATGTGAACTATATAAGACTTATAAAATATTTTGCAAGAACCTGCATAGATTTAGTACACAATTTCTAACTGGCTCAAAAATAAGCAATGAATTATCCTTGATATTTGGAAACTAGGAGATGTAGCATTGCCGGGTGGGAAAATGGAGGAGGGAGATGTAGATGATTCAGCAACTGCTCTAAGAGAAGCCATGGAAGAGATTGGCTTAGATTCAAGTCTAGTTCAAGTTGTTGCAAATTTAGAGCCCTTTATATCCCTGCAGGTGTTAACATTTTTTTTAATGTGGATTTCGATGAGTTATTGATGAACATGGTTAATTACAAGATGCTCTAATTGAATGTGTGGTTTTGTGCAGCATCTTCTTAACGTTATCCCTGTCATAGGTCTTCTAGATCGGATAGAAGAATTCAAACCTGCACTCAACACAGACGAAGTTGATGCTGTTTTTGACGTACCTTTGGAGATGTTTCTCAAGGTTTGAGTGATGATTCTATATCCAAGAATTTTTGCTTTTTTTCATTATTTCATTCCAACACTGCAGCAAAAAGTTCGTTTCACAACAAAAAGATCGATCTAAAAAAATAATTACGAAGTCGTCATCAAATATTTTTAGAGATGATTTTTTTGTCCTTGAAAGTTAGTGACTAAAAGTAATTAGCACCAACAAAACAATATCGCTAAAAGTTCTGCTATTTAAAAAAAAAAAAAAAAAACAGAAATTGTTATTGCAATTTTTTATATTTTTAGAAGAATTTTTTCTAGTAATAGTCCAAAAAAAATTCTTATGTTTTTAAAATCACATAAAAAAATCATTTATCTATTGCCATCAATATTTTTGAAGAAAAGAGTCAATATGTGTATATCTTGATAATCGCCATCGTACTCAAGATGAAGAAAAAAAAAGAAAATGAGTAGCTCTCGTGTCTAGTGGTTTGAACAACAGGACCCTTGAGCGCCTCGTCACTAAAAAACAATTCAAATTTCAAAATAAAAAACTTGTAAAAAGGCAAGCAAATGACATAATATTTTTCTCACGAAAATATAATTTGGATTTCAGAATAAAAGAAAAGAATATAGTGCGTAAAAGAGTCGCACAAATGAAGGTTCCAGACTCAATCCTTTTAACAACACACATGTCATCACTAAAAATATTGATAGCAATTAAACATTTGACAACATTTATCATTTTTAAAAAAATTTGTGGAAACTATTCTTGGTGGATTTTTTTTTTCCTGCATGACATTTATCATCGACTAACAATAAGTGGATTGACACAAAAAATATGTGTTAGTGGATTGCATTTTTTTTTTTTTTTAGACAAACAACCTTTTAGCAACACAAGTTGTCGCTAATTCATGACTTTCAACGAAATGACATCTTGTCTTTGTTGAAAACTTAAGAGATATTTGAAACTTCAGTTTTAACCTATCAGTTACAACTGTGAACCATCTAAAGCTTTAAACAGCTAAAGGAAAAAGTAAAGTTGTTATAGTATAAAGCTCTTGCATGCTATAGTTCTTAAACTTAACATGACAGTTACAACTGAAGTTTCAAACGGAAGCTTAATTGTTAAAATAAAATTAATGTTTCTTGTTGTGTGAACTCTACCAAGGATAAAATTGATCTCGCGTTCATATGTAGGACACCAAAAAAAATGTACCAATGTCTACACTAGAGGGAAAAAAATATTATAAGCACTATACCAACTTACTAGAATCCGCGATGTGAAGGATCGAAATAAAGCAATAATTATATTAGGAATCAATATCATGCATTCCAGTAGAATGTGAAATTTCAGGGTTTAAATAGAATGACCTTCTTTTATTGCTGAATAAATTAAATGACCGAAGAAGTTCAATCACATATTATATTGAGCCATTTGTATATTGTTTGCTCTTACCTTTTAAGTGTAAGGTGGGGTAAATTTGTTAATGCAAATTACAAAAGAAATAGGAATAAATCTGACCATCCTCTGCTTCTTGTGCCCGAAAGCTTGGCGTCTCACAAGTCACGTGAAATAATGATAGGCCCCGCCAGTATGCGTGGGGCCTAGTTACGAGTGTGCATGAACAAGTTTGGCAGGTGGTGGGCAAATGGAGTTAGGATGTGACACTCTTCATATAAAAGTATTTTTAATGGGCCGGACGGTTGGTTTGCACGCGACAACGGGTTTTGTGGAGAGAAATTTATAGGGGGAAATTTCTTATCAACGTTGTTCCTCTTTTTTGAACTTTTTAAAATTGTCTTTTTTATATTTATTTTTTAATTTGATTTATCACATGACTTGTTTACCCATGATACCAAAGTCCATGCCTAGAAAACAAACCCTAATTTGTCTCTCTCTACGCTTAGATCTTTTTAGGACATATAATAGTTAGTTATAATAGTTAACAAGTTGGGTGCTAAGCTGTACAAATTAGTTACAAGTTAGTTTTGGTTTTGCATAGTTTACCACTTGTAATCAGCTAGTAGTCAATTAGTTTTCAGTTATAAATTAATTGCTTTTCCTTCTTGTACAATCGGTTATATAAGCCCAACATCCAGACTAACATAACGAAGATAACCATTTTTCTCTCATTCACATCTTTTACCTTCTTCTACTGAATTCACTCTCCTCTGTTTCATCCATTTGTTTTCTCTTTGAGCATTCTCATTCGAGATTCAATATGGTATCAGAACAAAAATTCGTTGCTTGATCTCAATTGAATTTAGTCGATTTTCGCTCTTGATTCAAGAATTTCATTTGTTGATTCAAGCTTTTCCTTCGACAATCATGGAGTCACAAAATCCTACAGCATCTGTCATCACAAATGGTAAGTCATCCATTGATGATCCAACAAGTCCTTATTTCCATCACCACTTAGATGGACCAAGTCTTACACTAGTTTCACAACAATGGATAGGGAACAATTACGCTTCCTGGAGTTAAAACATGACGATCGCTTTTTCAATCAATAACAAGATAGGGTTCATTGATGGTACGATCAAGAAGCTTGAAGGTACAAATTTGAATCTTCTCAACTCCTAGATTCGAAATAATAATGTTGTTATCTCATGGATCTTGAATCTATGTCTAAGGAGATTTATGCCAATGTGATCTTCTCTAAATCTACCTATGAAATCTAGAATGATCTTAAAGATCGATTCTAGCAGAGTAATGGCCCTAGGATATTTCAGTTGCGATGAGCTTGTGAATCACAAACAGGATCAAAATTCTATTAGTGTATACTTTACTAAGTTAAAGACCTTGTGGGAGAAGTTAAGTAATTACAGGCCAGCCTATACATGTGGAAGCTGCACATGCGGTGGTGTCCAAAATCTTAACTCATACTATCAAATGGAGTATATAATGGCCTTTCTCATACGACTAAATGACTCTTTTGCTCAAGTGAGGGGTCAGTTGCTATTAACGGACCCTCTCCCACCCATAAGTAAAGTGTTCTTCCTCATCTCTCAAGAAGAGAGACAGAGGAAAATTGATTTGTAGATCACTAATGATTCAACTCATAGTTTGGCTTGTGTAGCCAAAATTGATAATTCCAAAAGACATGGAGGAATTACAGGTACACAGAATCTTTCTACTAGAGGATACAAAGGTCAAAAGATTAATCGGACCTTTTGCACACACTGCAATTTTCATGGACACACCATTGAGAAGTGCTACAAACTTCATGGTTTTCTACCTGGTTTTTGGCAATGTCAACAAGGATCTTAATCAAATAATAATCATGTTGCTACTGTGAATCAAGTTACCAATTAAGATTGGGACTGATGAACAAAGCATCAATAATAATAAGAAAGTTGATAATTTCTTATAGACTCTTAATTCCACTCAATATCAGCAGCTCATGAACATGCTTTCTAGTCATGTGACTGTTTCAGCCAACAACACTAGACAACAAGATAGTGGAACAACTTCATATGCCACAGGTACTTGTTTTTCAATGTCTTTGAATTCTATGATTTCACGTCAACATTTTTGGATATTTGACTTAGATGCTTCTCAACATATCTGTTTCAATGCAAAAGTGTTTGTGTCTTTGAAGCTTATCAAGAATTCTATGGTCACTTTACCAAACCACATAAGTATTCTAGTTCAATTCAGTGGTAATTTTATACTAAGCCTGACATTGAGGCTCAAGGATGTTTTACATGTACCCCAATTCAAATTTAATCTCCTTTCTATAAGTGCTTTAATTGCAAACTCTTGTTTTACTGTTAGCTTCTTTCCTAATCACTTTATGATTTAGGAAATTAGTTCCAAGAGAATGATTGGTAGGGGTGACAAAGTGGACAATCTATATGTTTTTTATGCAAGTTCATTATAGAGTTTCCATGCTGTCAACACAGTGTCTACTTAAACATGGCATAATTGGCTTGGATACTTATCACTAAAGTGGTCAGAAGTTTTGAAGACTCAATTGTATTACAAAGAATCCAAATTAGATAGTTCAACACCATGTTTTGTTTGTCCTTTAGCTAAGCAGAGAAGACTTTTCTTTGTATCTCACTATCACATGTCATATTCCCCATTTGAGTTAGTTCATGCAGATGTTTAGGGACCTTATCATATTACTGCCTACTCAGGACATCGTTATTTCTTAACCTTGGTTGATGACTATACTAGTTTTACATGGGTATTCTTACTTAGAGAAAAGTCAGATGTAGCAGTTGTGATTCAAACTTTTATGAATATGGTTGATACTCAATTCAACTGCAAAATAAAATGTTTCAGATCAGACAACGCCAAAGAATTAGCATTTACTGAATTTTCCTAAGAAAAAGGCATCTTACACCAATTTTCATGTGTGGAAACTCCACAACAGAATTCTATGGTTGGAGGTAAACATCAACATTTATTGAATGTAGCTAGAGCTTTATATTTCCAATCTCGAATTCCTATTCAATATAGGCATGAGTGTATTTTCACTGCAACCTTTTTAAACCATCGTACACCTTCTCCACTTATTCAAAACAAGACATCATATGAGCTGCGATATAAGTCCACTGTGGATTACTCTATTTTTAGAGTGCTTGGTTGTTTAGCATTTGCTTCAACTCTCTCAGCCTCTCATTCAAAATTTGACCCTCGAACTCGTGCATGTCTCTTCATTGGCTACTCTGCAGGTAAGAAAGGCTATAAGTTGCTCAATGTATAGACTAAGCAAATTTTTGTTTCCAAGGATGTGGTTTTTCATGAACATATTTTTCCTTTCCATTCAATGGTGCCTAAGGAGTCCTTGGTTGATCCTTTTCCTAATTAGGTTTTGCCATTGCCAAATCTAGATATTTCACCCACTCCTTCTCTAAGTTCTTCATCTCCTACCACCTCACCTCAACCTACACCTTCCCATGAGCCATATTGAATGCCACTTAGACGGTCCTGCAGGCTTCACAAACCTCCATCTTATCTAAAAGACTTCCACTATAATCTTTCCTTTCCTCACAAACTGTAAGAATCCAAAACATCCCTATCTTATCCTCTAAAAAACTACTTGTCCTATCATTCACTCTCACCATCATACAAAACCTTCATTTTTAATGTTTCTTCACAATTTGAACCTTAATTTTACCATCAAGCTGTTAAATTTCCTCAATGGAAGGCAACCATGAAAGTAGAATTGGAAGCTATGGGAGCCAATAACACTTGGTCTGTTATCCCTCTACCTCCAAGAAAACATACCATAGGTTGCAAATGGATTTACAAGCTCAAGCTTTAACCTGATGACTCAGTTGATTGTCATAAAACCAGGTTAGTTGCCAAAGGCTATACACAGTAAGAAGAGTTGATTTTCTAAAAACTTTTTCACTAGTTGCAAAATTAGCCATAGTAAGGGTTCTCTTAGCCTTAGCTACTATCAATTTTTGGCATTTAATCCAAATGGATGTTAATAATGCATTCCTTAATAGAGATCTCTTTGGGGAAGTGTACATGGATCTTCCCTTGGGTTATAATATTCAGGGGAGGATTCTAACCATGAACAAAAACTTGTTTGTAAGCTTCATAAGTCTATATATGGCCTCAAACAGGCTTTGAGGCAATGGTATGCAAAATTTTTAGCCTCAGTAATTTAGTTTGGTTTTTTTCAATCCAAATCTGATTACTCTCTATTCACCAAGGGTATAGGATCATCTTGTAATGCTACTATGTGGGAGTTAGTAGTATTTAATAAATAAAAAAATTAAACTTAAATTCAGTATCATTCAAACAATAAACAATGCCCAAGGGTCCCTGAAAATAAACAAAAAATAAGAATAAACTTTAAATAAAACCATAGCTTTAGTATAGCATCGAATATTTAAAATAGAGTCACCATCATCATAGTACAATTCCCAATCACATATATAACTTAACATAGCCACCATAAAAGGTATAACGAATCTTACATATTTTAGATGAGTTACAAACAAAACTATGATCTTTCAACACATAACCAATAGTGTTGTTGCCTATTCCTCACCAGACAAGTTGCACTGAATTCCACCTGAGAGATGTAAAATGATAGGGATGAGTATCGACATGCCTAGTAGGAAAAACCATTACTCACCTTAAGGTTTTATTCATTACCACATTAACCTTCATGGGTAGTTAGTCCATATTATTGTCTAGATTATAAGATTTATTATGATCATATTCCATGGATACCATAGTTAATCATTACCAAGTTTCAAACATATACATATATATAAATGTTACAATTTATTATTATTCCTAGGTGTCCACATTCAATAGAGTATCACTTAACTCATCGAAACCTAAATAGGCATGCTTGACCACCCTCCAATCATTCCAAGGGTGTTCCAGTGAGGGGACATCAAGCCCCGAGTCCTCACCAAGTTGATTCCTGTACAGTACAATCTAGGACTTTCGACCTAAGGAAGCGTCATCACCTTCCCCTTATTTTACCTTTTAGGGTATTCGTACCTAAAGACGTAACCGCTGTCCTCTTCACGTCTTACCATTCCTCTATAATTCATCATCATATATATAGAGTTAATCTTCCTAACTATGCTTCTCAGTTTACAACAACATATGACAACATCAAAATATTCCTCGTTGTACAATACAAGACGAGTTTCACATCATCATGTTATGATATAATTATATACATTCAAATATCATATACATATCTTGCAATACAAAACAACCAAATTTTAACTCTTTAAAACCTAACAAGAGATGAGTAATAGAACCCCTAACTCTTTGCAAAATATCCATAGAAAATTTCTAGCTTACACATTTAATCATGTAAGCTCCAAGTAAGCTATTATACTAGACGTACACAATAATCACATTTTTGTTTCCCAAAGTTTAGATATCAAATACACAAGTTTTTGAACATTTCCTAGCCTCAAAATATTGAAAATAGTCAATTTTGTACTGTCGGTTCGGCCTACCGATCCACTGTTTCTAGCCTACGGAACAAAACTGCTATTTTTGAACTTTCTGCTGGCTTGTCGATACTATTCATTAGCCTATCGATATTGTTCATCGGGTACTATTCATCGGCCTGTCGATACTATTCATTGGCCTCCGACTAGAAACTTCGAAAAACATAGTTTTCTCCACTGTGGAGATATTTGAGCTCTATAGCTCAATCCAACTTAATACATCGATTTCCAAGCTATAAGGAATGTACAAAACATATAGTATTTCACGCTTTAAACACTTACAAACCATCTCTTTCAAATCTTTACACATAAAACACATTTAGATCATAAAAGTTCAAGTTTTACAAAACTTATACAAGGACATGTTTCAAACCAAATTACTTAAACTCAAAACATCTCAACTCAGTTTTTAAGGTATTTTAGAGTTTCAAAACGTAGTATGAACATCCATAGCCATCAACAACACATTTCTCATAATTTCATACCAAAATACAACTTAAAACCAAAGTTAAGGTTTTAGAAATCTAACCTTAAAACTTAGCTTAAAAGTAGGGTTTGATCTTTGAAAACATCCAAGCCTCCTTGATCCTTGCAACAATAAGAGATTATTTGTGGAGAATTTGGGAGAAAATTTTGTTTAGAGAGCTTAAGTTTTTCTTTGGTTTTCTCTGAACTTTATGTGGCTGCCTTAGAGAGAGCTTTTGCTTCAGTAAAATGAAAAGAAGAGAGTCAAAACATGTGTAAAAGAGGTGGAGATGACTTGATTAACAGGAAGCATAATAATTGAAGGATGGGAAACAAGGTAGGTGGTTACGGGAGAAATTGGAAGCAAATTCAAAAGAGAGTAGTTGGGGAAAGATTGATAGAAGTAGGTGAAAGTTAGGTGTTAAATGGTAGGTTTGTCACAGGATCAATTTGAAATAAGTGGAGTAGTTGGAGAAGGATTCTTCATGTCTCCACTAGAGACTTTGTAAGAAAATGCCAAAGTGACATTTTCGTAAATAGATGAAATATTCAAGAACAATTTAGTAATTTTAAATACTACCAAAATTTTAAATTGCCACGTTTTATAAATTAAATTTTACAAAACCATTTCTGTTAAAATAACAGGTGTTACAACTCTTCCCTCCTTTAAATATTTTGTCCCCAAAATTTCCTACAACAAATTACATATTAAAACAAACATGAGTATTTTTCTCTTTTCTCATACTCAAGTTCCGATGTGGCTTCTTTTACATCATGATGTTGCCACATCATTTTCACCAAAGGAATTTCACAATGTCGTAACATTTTTACCTCATAATCTAATATCTGAATTAGAACTTCCTCATAGGTTGTTTCTTCCTGAATTAGAACATCTGTCCGCATGATAACACATGAAGGGTCAGGTTCATACTTCCTCAACATCAATACATGGAACACATTATGTACATGAGACAATTGTGGTGGTAGGTCTAAACGATATACCAAGATTCCAATCCGTTCTACAATCTTGAACGATCTTGTATACCTTAGTGCTAACTTTCCTTTAACACCAAATCAAGATACACCACGTTTTGGTTTTACCTTCAAAAACACAAAGTCTCTGACCATGAACACTAAGGGTCGTCTCCTCTTATCTGCATAGCTTTTCTATCAACTTTAAGCTGTCTTAAGGCATTCGCGAATAATTTAGATCTTATTCGTTGTTTCTCTGATAAACTGAGGTCCAAGTTTAAGGCGCTCTTCATTTTCAATCCAACACAATGGAGATCTACAAGGCCTACCATATAAAGCCTTATATGGAGCCATACCAATGCTTGCCTAATGACTATTGTTGTACACAAACTCAACATATGGTAACTTTGCAACCCAATTGATTCCAAAAAGCTCAAAGCATATCCTCAAGAATCTGAATGACACAGTCAGATTGTCCATCTGTTTGAGGATGAAAAGCCGCACTAAAATTCAGTTGAGTTCCCAAAGCTTTCTACAATCCTCTCTAGAACTTTGATGCAAAACGTATATCTATATCAAAAATAATCGACATTGGTACACCATGCAATGTCACTATCTTTTCCACAAATAGTTGACATACCTTTGGGACATTATGAATGGTTTCGATTGGGATGAAGTGGGCTGTTTTTGTTAAACAATCTACAATTACCCAAACGGCATCATACCCCATTTGAGTCTTAGGAAATCCAGTTACAAAATCCATTGTCACATGATCTCACTTCCATTCTAGGATAGGTAGGCTCCTCAGCTCACCTCTAGGCTTTTGATGTTTTGCCTTGACTTATTGACACGTCATGCATCTAGAGGCAAAAGTTGCCACATCTCATTTTATTCCTTGCCACTATTATTGTTATTTCAAATCCATATGCATTTTAGAGCTTCCAAGATGAATCACAAATTTAGAACGGTGTGCCTCATCCAACATTGCATACCTGAGATAAGGATCCATTGGAACAAGTAATCTCCCTCTATAAAATAAGAATCCTTCTAGCTCAATCTGCCATCCATCCAATTGTTCACCATTCTGTAATTGTTCCTAAATTTTATGTAATCCTTCATCGTGCCATTGTCCTTGTTTTACTTGTTAGATTAACATAGGGGTTACTATCACATTGAATAGGAAGGCTTTTTTGTCATCCTCATAATATTGTAAATTAAAATCGACAATGGTGATTGCTCACCTCCAATCCTCCAATGCTAGACTGGCCATGATTTTGTTTTTCTTATAGCTCAGAGCATCCGCCACTGCATTTGCTTTTCCAAGATGGTATTGAATACTAATGTCGTAATCCACCATGTATTTAGTCCATCTCTGTTGCCTTAGGATGAGATCTTTTTAGGTGAATAAATATTTCAAACTTTAATGATCCATATAAAGCTCGAATCTTGCACCATATAAGTAGCATCTTCAATTCTTGAGTGTGAAAACCATAGTAGTTAACTCAAGATCATGTGTAGGGTAGTTCCTCTCATGGGATTTCAATTAGCGTGAGGTATAGGCAACTACTCGTCCATGCTACATTAGGACACAACCCAAACCATTTCCCGAAGCATTAGCATGCACAGTGTAAGGCTACTCATTGTTGGGTATAATAAGCACAAGTGCACTAATGAGTCTCAGCTTCAATTCCATGAATGCTTCTTCACATTTGTCATCCTATACAAACTTAACATTCTTCCTTGTGAGTCTTGCCAATGGAACAGCAAGTTTTGAAAAGTTTTCCACAAAACGTCAATATTATCCAACTAATCCAAGGAAACTTCATATCTTCGACACGTTCTTTGGCCGTTCCTAATTCAGTACTGCTTTAATCTTGGAGGGGTCCACTTAGATGCCTTCTTCAAAGACAACACGCCCAAGGAACTTGAATTTTGTCATCCAGAAGTCACACTTTTCCTTCTTTGCATATAAACCGTGTTCCCTTAACGTTTGTAGAACAATCTTCAAATGTTCAGCATGCTCTTCTTCGGTCTTGGAATAGATCAAGATGTCATCTATAAAAACAATGATGAATTGATCTAAGCATGGTCGGAAGACACGGTTCATCAAGTCCATGAAAGCCGCTGGTGCATTTGTTAATCCAAAAGGCATGACAAGGAATTCAAAGTGACTAGAGCGAATTCAAAAAGCCGTCTTTGGAATGTCTTCTTCCTTTATCTTTAGTTGGTGGTATTCAGATCGCAAGTCAATCTTTGAGAGATACCAAGATCCTCCTAACTAATCAAACAACTATTCAATTCAAGGTAGAGGATACTTGTACTTGATAGTTACTTGATTAAGCTGGCAATAATCAACACAAAGTCTCAATGATCCATCATGTTTCTTCACAAATAACACTAGAGCTCCCCAAGGTGATGTACTTGGTTGAATGAATCCTTTTTCTAGTAGTTCATCCAACTGCTTCCTTAATTTCACCTTCTTAGTAGGCGCCATTAAGTACAGAGCAATAGAAACAGGCGCTACTCTTGGAATTAAGTCGATGACAAACTCGATTTCTCTATCAAGCAAAAGTTTGGCCAATTCATATAGGAAAACATCTCAGAATTCATCCACCACAGGAATGTGAGAGGATGGATCGCTTCTCTTTAGTTCTCCCTTCGAAGCAAAGATTATTCCAAAATTGGTGAAATTTCTTCATCCTCCAATGCAAGTCTTTGGCACAGGAGCCAGACTTACTACCCCCATCCTTGCTTGAAATTTGATTGCTTGAACATTCTTGGTAAACAAGGAGACACGTTTTCGATGACAATCTTCTACCGCCTAATATCTATCTACCAATCCATTCCTAATATTACATCAAACTCTGTCATGGTAATTACATATAGGTCAACTAATAACTTATGTTCTCCTATAACAATACACACTGATTTACAAATTATAGAAACTTCAGCTACTCCACCTATTGGTGTACTAAGGGTTAGTGGTGAGCTATATATCTTAGTTTCTAATTGCAGTACGGAAGCAAATAACATAGATATAAATGAATGAGTGGCTCCAGTGCAAACAATACATGAGCTGAAGAATGAGACACGTGAATCATACCATCTACAACAAAGTGATTGGTCGGCTTTGCTTGTCCAACTATAACCGTAATTGCATAAGCTTGAGCTGGTGCTTTCCCCTTATCATTCTTCCCTCGGTTCCCTTGGCTACTACTTGCATTATTATTATTATTATTATTCCTCCCAGGGAAATATGGTCTTTAATTCATAGAACCCTAAGGAGTTGGTTGAAAATTTTGGTTGGGATAGAAACTAAAACCTTATGGCCATGGTTGATAGTTGTATTGGGGCTGGAATCCTCATGGTTGAGTAACTGAAACTTGAAAAGTTGGTGAGTTTTGCTGAGATACTCCTCAATTTTGACTCACTCCCTAAACAGTGGAGCCAAGTGACTTCCTTGTGACCTTGGTGCAAAAGATGGTTGTGTAAATGGTTAGGACAATTCCTCCTTAGATGTTCCACTTGTCCACAATGATGACAAGCGTGGGATTGGAAGCGACCACTACCCGATAATCCACCTCCTATACTCACTCCACCCTACTATGTGACCTGCCTTTGAGACCTCTTCTTTTTACTTATTTTCTTCGTACGTCCAGCAAAACCCTTATACTCTCTATAGGAATTGTTTAGTTCTGTTTTTGTCCCCTAGGCCACAGCTATTAGTTCAAGAAAGTCTATTGATGGGATAGCATCTATCATTTGTTTGATTTTCAGTCTCAAATTGTTCTTGAACTTCTTGCACCTTGCCATTGGATCCGATACATCTACAGGATTGTAGCAAAACAATTCTATAAATCGAGCGTGATATTCAACTACTGTCATTTCTTGTTGCACTAATTTTTAAATTCTTGCATCATCGCTTGCCTATGGCTCTAGGGAATATAAGTGTTGCAAAAGATAATCTCAAACTACTCTCACATGAGGTTCGACACATCATAGTCATCTTTCTACAAATCCCACCATTCTTTGGCTTTACCCTCAAATATATATGTTGAAAAGCTAACCCAATACTCTTGTGGGATCCTCAAGGTATCCAGCTTCTTTTTGACCGCCTTAAGCTATTGTTCTGTCATGATAGGATTAGATTCTCTGCTAAATATAGGTGGTTTTCTCTTCATAAACTCTTTTAATAGAGTTAAATGTCATTGCTTAGGATCACAAGCCTCTATAGGTCTTTGCATATTTTGCAAGGCTTGAAGAATTTGTCCCTAATTATTCACTTCTAATGTAGTTGGTTGAGGTGGTGCTACCTGAGCTTGGTCCATTGGTTTAGGTTGCTCAACTTCTTGAGCGTGTTCAACCAATTGTGATTGCTCTGACGATTGTACTTAACGTCTTGGCTACATAGTCTTGTATTGACTGCATATATTTAACCAAGATTAGTACCCAATAATGATGACATTAATACTTAACTTTAAAGCCATTTCAAAAAATTGATTTTTAAGGTGGTGCTACACCCTCTAGGTTAACCAAACCTAGGCTCTGATACTAAAATCTATAAAGCTCCTATATGGGGGTTAGCAGTATTGAATTAACAAAAAAAGTACTTAAATTTAGTATTATTCAAAACAATAAAACAATGCCCATGAGTCTTTGCAAATAAATAGAAAATAAAAATAAACTTTAAATACAAACCACAGTTTTAATATAGCATTGAATATTTAAAATGTAGTCGTCATCATCATAGTATAATTTCCAATCACATATATAACTTAACATAGCCACCATAAAGGTATAACGAATCTTACATATTTTGGACGAATTAGAAACAAAACTAAGATCCTCTAACATGTAACCAATAGTGTTGTCACCTATTTCTCGTCAGACAAGTTGCACTGAGTTCCTGCTAAGGATGTAAAATGATAGGGATGAGCATCGATATGCCTAGTAGAGAAAACCATTACTCACCTTAAAGTTTTATTCGTTACCACATTTAACCTGCATGGCTAGTTAGTCCACATTATTATCCAAATTATGAGATTTATTATGATCACATTCCGTGGATACCATAGTCAATCATTACCGAGTTTCATACATATACATATATAGAAATTTCACAATTCATCATTATTCTTAAGTATCCACGTTTAATAGAGTGTCACTCAACTCATCAAAACCTAAATGGGCGCATTTGACTACTCTCTAATCATTTCAAGGGTGTTCTGGTGAAGGGACATTAAGCCCCGAGTTCTTACCAAGTTGATTCCTATATAGTGCCCTTTGGGACTTTCGACCCAAAGGAATGTCATCAACTCCCCCTATTTTACCTTTTAGGGTATTTGTGCCCAAGAACATAACCGTCGCCCTCTTCACATCATATCATTTCTTTATAATTCATCATCATATATATAGAGTTAATCTTCCTAACCATGCTTCTCAGTTTACAACAACATATGACAGCATCAATATATTCCTTGTTGTATAATACAGGACGAGTTCCACATCATCGTGTTATGGTATAATCATATACTTTCAAATATCATATACATATCTTGCAATATAAAACAATCAAATTTTAATTCATTAAAACCTAACAAAAGATGAAAAATAGAACCCCTACCTCTTTGCAAAATATCCACAGAAAATTTTTAGCTTACATATTTCATTACGTAAGCTCCACGTATGCTGTTATCCTAGACTAGACAATAATCACATTTATGTTTCCAAAAGTTTAGATATCAATACACAAGTTTTGAAACATTTCCTAGCCTCAAAATATTGAAAATGGTTAAGTTTAAAATGTCAGTTCGGCCTACCGATCCACTGTTTTTGGCCTACCAAATAAAACTGCTATTTTTGAACTTTCTGTCAGCCTGCCGATTCATCGACCTATTGATACTATTCATCTGCTTGCCTATATTGTCCATCGGGTTTTAAATCTTTATGCATAAAACACATTTAGATCGCAAAAGTTCAAGTTTTACAAAACTTATACAAGAACATGTTTCAAACCTAAATTACTCAAACTCAAAACATCTCAACTCAGTTTTCAAGGATTTTAGAGTTTCAAAATGTATTATGAACTTTCATAGCCATCAACAACACATTTCTCATAATTTTATACCAAAATATTACTTAAAACCAAAGTTAAGGTTTTAAAAATATAACGTCAAAACTTATCTTAAAAGTAGACTTTGATCTTTGAAAACATTCAAGCCTCCTTGATCCTTGCAATAATAAGAGATTGTTTGTGGAGAATTTGGGAAAAAATTTAGTTTAGAGAGCTTGAGTTTTTCTTTGGTTTTCTCTGAACTTTATGTGGCTGTCGTAGAGAGAGTTTTTGCTTCAGTAAAATGAAAAGAAGATAGTGAAAAACATGTGTAAAAGAGGTGGAGATGACTTGATTAAAAGGAAGCATAATAAATGAAGGACGGGAAACAAGGCAGGTGGTTACGAGAGAGATTGGAAGAAAAATTCAAAAGAGAGTAGTTGGGGAAGGATCGATAGGAGTAGGTGAAAGTTTGGTGTTAAATGGTAGGTAGGTCATGGGAGCAATTTAAAAGAAGTGGAGTAATTGGAGAAGGATTCTTCATGTCTCCACTAGGGCCTTTTGTAAGAAAATACCAAAGTTGCATTTTTGTAAATGGATGAAACATCCAAGAACAATTTAATAATTTTAAATACAACCAAAATTTTAAATTGCCATGTTTTATACATTAAATTTTACAAAATCATTCATGTTAAAATAACAGGTGTCACGCATCTTTTGTTGTTTTACTAGTATATATGGATGATATAATCATCACTAGTCCTTCCATCCATAATATTAATTCTATAAAGACACTTCTCCACAATCATTTCAAACTCAAGGACCTAGGAAAATTGAAATACTTTTTTGGTCTTGAGATTGCTCATTCTGCTCAAGGTCTTGTCCTCCCTCAAAGTCGTTATACCTTGCTACTTTTGGAAGATATTGGCTTTCTAGCATCTAAACCTACCTCAGTCCCTATGGATCCAAATTTAAAACTCAATGCCACTAGTGGTAAACTTCTGTCAGATGTCCCCCCAGTATAGAAGGCTCCTTGGACGACTCTTATATCTTACCCTTTCTAGACCAGACATTACCTATGTTGTCCACAAACTTAGCCAATCTCTTGCACAACCTCATGTTCCACATCTTTAAGCTATTCATCATTTACTAAGGTACATCCAGCCCAAGGTCTCTTTTTCTCATCTTCCTCCTCCATTCAATTGAAAGCTTTCTCAGATGCTAACTGGGGTTCTTGTCCCGATACTAGAAAGTCTACTACTGGTTTTTGTGTTTTTCTAGGACATTCTCCAATCTCTTGGAAAGCAAAGAAACAATCCACGATATCTCGCTCATCTTCTGAAGTTGAATACCGTGCCTTAGCTACCATAGCCAGTGAGCTCATATGGTTGCAACAACTGCTGTACGATTTTTCTACTTCCCATCCCATGCCTGCTATTCTCTTCTGTGATAATCAGGCAGCTATCCATATAGCATCCAATCCCATATTTCATGAATACACCAAGTGCATTGAAATTAATTGCAATTTTGTTCGAGATAAACTTAATAATGGTTCAGTCAAGTTGCTTCCTGTTCGGTCTCAAAACCAACTCGCGGATGTGTTCATCAAAGCTTTACCTGCTTCTTTTCTGTTTCCTTTGTTGTCCAAGATGGCTATAAAAGACATTTATAGTCCATCTTGAGGGAGAGTTTTAGGACATATATTAGTTCGTTGTAATAGTTAACAAGTTGGACGCTGAGTTGTACAAATTAGTTACAAGTTAGTTTTGGTTAGTCTTGGTTCTGGTTAGTTTACCACTTGTAATCAGCTAGTAGTCAGTTAGTTTTTAGTTACAAATTAATCGCTCTTCCTTCCTGTACAATCGAGCATACAAGCCCAACATCCAGACTGACATAACAGATAAAACCAATCTTCCTCTGTTTCATCCCTTCGTTTTCTCTTCGAGCATTCTCATTCGAGATTAAATAGATCTTCCTCTCTCTCTTTCTATCGCAATCTTCCTCTTTCTCTCTCCCTCCTTCCGAACTTCTCTCTCCTTCCCCTTTCTCGTCCCCAAACTCCGTTTCTCATATCTCCCTTTCTCTATGACATAATTTTTTCTCTCTCTTTCCAAATCTTCTTTGCCATTTTCTCTCTCGGAACGGCGCCCCTTTCTCTGCCATCTTTTCTCTTGATTAAGTCTCCTTGCAAAATTGAGTGAGCTCCGATGTGTGTCTTGGTCAGAGATTTCAGGAGTGAATGTTGCAGTTAGTGGACCTTGCAGAGTTCGAGATTCCAGTTCGATCGCGAGAGAATGAGATCAATGTCATGCCTCCTCCTCTCTTTGTTTTGACATCGAGATTGGCATTTTGGAAAGTTGATGAGATCGCCGCCTTTCTTTGTGCCTTCATCGTCAAAGCTCGCGATGCCAGCAATCCACCGGTTCATATCCATCTTTCGCGTCGCTTTCCGAGCTACTCGTCTTTGTCGTTATCACTTACTCCGGCGAAATGTCTTCCACGATCAAGGTCGGACTATGTGCAAAAGCGTTAAATGTTCTAATTAAGTTTCAGAGTAGCAGGGAATTTCGGGGGATTTTCATAGAAGAGTCAGAAGTGTGCTCAGGGTTTTTGGAAGTTCAAAACCTCTAGGAGCTGAGGGAGTAGAATTTGTTTATGTACTCTTGAAAGAGAATACCTAGCAGTAATTTCAAGCCTACACGTGTTGTTGAGAGCTAACTAATTCTATCATGAGCGGTACAAGGAATAATCAAAATTACACAAAAGATAATTACAAAGAATTAATCTAAAATTAATCTTAAGTGTCTGCTTTAACAGTTGTTTTTCTATTTTCAATTAGCTTGGTGTTTGAAGATTTTGTGGATTTTTTTTCCAGTTTTGGACTGATAATAAGACTAAACTAAATATTGGACAGAATGTTGGTTTTATTCTATGCGGTACCGAGGTTTGATTTCTTCTTTCTAGTCTTTTTTGGTTACTGGTATATGTTCTTCTCTTCTAATGGATAATGATTTTGCTGTGAATCAGATGTTGTATACTCTTTATATATATATATATATATATGGTTTTGCTTTGCCCTTTTGGCTCCTCGTAAGCAGGGCTCCTTTGATGTTCATATGGTCTGTTTGTTTTTTGTTTGTTCTGCCACCTGGACTTTTTTCGTTCTTTGTGGGTAATTAATGGAATGCTTTTCTACCAAAAAACAAAATCATGGTGCTTCACTGTGTTTATTGCATGATTGTATTATTTTTTATTCAATATAGTTTTTGTGGTTTAATTAAATACTTGTTTCATTAATTGTGCTCCAAATATGTTTTTCTTTGATTATTTGAGATAAACGCTTTTGGTGATCTAAGATTATTTGATTTAGATCTAAGTCTGGATTAATATGAACTTTTTGTATCTTTGTCTGAAGTTATTTTTTATTGAAAATAAAAATAAGAAAATCCGATAGATTCTGCTTCGATATCTACCATATTTTACTGTGACGCCTCATACCGATGACTAGAGATGTTTGGAATTTTTTTGTTAAAAATACAAATAAGATAATTTAGTATATTTTATTCTGACTTCTAGTAGGTTCTACTCCGGCACTCATGCTAGTAGATGGAGTCAGTTGGTGTTTTTTATGCTTTAAAGAAAATATGCGATACTCTGATAGATTTCGCTCCGGTATCTACTTGGTAACACTTCGGCATCCCGTGTAAGCAACTGAAGGTGGTTAGCATTTCCTTGTTTTAAATAAAATATGAGATAATTTGGTAGATTCTACTATAGCATCTACTAAATTCTACTTCAGCATGAACGGAGACGCTTAGAATTTTTTTGTTGATAACAAAAATAAGATAATATGGTAGATTTTGCTTTGACATTTACTAGATTTTGTGTTAGAATTTGACAAGTTTTGTACCGATGACTAGAGTAGTCTACTATTAAAAGAGTGAGAAAGAATAGTAATTTAGACTTTTATTAAATCATTTTTTTCTAATTAAAAAAGAAAAATTTATACTTTTAATAATTCACATTTTTAATTAAAGAAACAGTTTTTGAAAAGTGTTTTTTTTTTTTTTGACAAAAAGGTCTTGAAAAGGTGCTTTTTAGAGGAACATTTTGTGCTTTGTCCTTTTATGCACGCTCCAAGCCCAACCCTGAGCCCCGCTTCCATGAGCCCAATCTAGGGGATTAATCCCCTCTACTAAAATCAGTAATCCTATTAATCGGTGATTCTACAATTGAGTGCTGGATTCTACGAGTACATGTATAATATTTCAAAGAATATTTGGAAACCTTTTTTTTTTTTTTTGTTTCCCTCTTCCTCCGAGTGCAAAGGGGCTTAGCCTTTGGGAAGTTTTCCGCTAACCCCTTCCTATATATTTGTTGACTTTAATTGTAGAGTAATTAAAAGGCTAATAATTGCTATATTGGTTTGCATTTTTACATAGCATTAATGGCCCTGTTCTACTACTTTTTTTTTATGCAGACCGACAATCATAGATTCGACGAGAGAGAATGGATGGGTTTGACGTATGTTACCCACAACTTTGAATTTGAGTCTGACCAACAAGGGGTTCTTGGCATTAGGGGTTTAACTGCAAGCATTCTTATTCAAGCGGCCTCTATTATCTACCAGCAATCTCCATCTTTCGGACACCATCATCTCCCTGATTTCCAACAATTGCAAAAGGACCTAGACGTAATTTCACAGGACATGTAATATCACATCACGAGCATGGATGATCATTAGATTATTACAAACTGGTTACTTGACAAAGACTACCACATTCAGTCAACTGCTGGGGTCTTGGGGCATTGCTTCGACTTATATGGTGGGCACTATTATCTTGTTGTACATATTCAAAAAGTTACCAAAAAAAGAAAAACGAAGTAAATGTCCGTCTTGTCCAAGCCTTGATAAAATTTCCTTCCAACTGAAAGACCAAAAGATATGAATTATTTTTCATGAACACTTCTAGAGAAATTGAGAAAATCTGTTAAGATCATTTCGAGCCATTAATACAATTTCTTTTTATCTGTACTTGTTAAAGAATTCCTGTAATTTCCTTTAATTTCTTAAGGAAGAAAGAACCTTAGTTTCGTCCTTAGTTTCGTCAAATTAAAGCCAATACACGAAACATCATAAGCAGGCTATTACAAAATAACAACAATAATAATAATAATAATAATAATAATAATAAAAAAATAAATAAATAAATAAATAAGCAGACTATCATACTATTATGGTCGTACCATTATTGCAAATGTTCCGTACAAGATGGCTACTCCTCCAACGACCGTTGAAACTTCTCCGCATTTTCACCTTGACAAAGACGTTTAACAAACCAGTGTTACTATACAATGTGGACATATTTACTTATCTTCAAATGTGAAATATCATCGAATTCTCATGGGAGACTTCCTTTGCTAACACTTTTTATATAGAGAATTAGAGATCAGAGCACATAAATATTTTCCTTCCCATCGACCCATATACAAGGAGAAAAGAGAAATAAACTTACAAATTATAAACACAAAACTTTACCAATTCAATTAGCGCAGTCCGTTGCGTGGTTTTAGGCCAATATGTCGCTCCCAGAGGCGTACACGAAGTTGACGCCGGCGGTACCGTCATGGCTAAACAAGGGTGACAACGCGTGGCAGATGACAGCGGCGACGTTGGTGGGGATCCAGAGCATGCCAGGCCTAGTGATCCTCTACGCCAGCATAGTTAAGAAGAAGTGGGCGGTCAACTCGGCCTTCATGGCGCTCTACGCCTTCGCCGCCGTGCTCATCTGCTGGGTCCTCGTCGGCTACCGCATGGCATTCGGCGACGAGCTGCTCCCATTCTGGGCCAAAGGCGCGCCGTCCCTTGGTCAGAAGTACCTCATAAACCAGGCCAAAATCCCCGAGAGTGTCCGTCGGAACGACGACGGCTCGGTCAAGAGCGAGACCGTGCCTTTTTACGCGATGGCGACTCTCGTCTACTTCCAGTTCACTTTTGCGGCGATCACGGTTATTTTGCTTGCCGGGTCGGTTCTTGCGAGGATGAACATCAAGGCTTGGATGGCTTTTGTCCCTCTTTGGTTGCTGTTTTCCTATACTGTTGGAGCTTTCAGTTTGTGGGGTGGAGGGTTTCTTTACCATTGGGGAGTTATTGACTACTCCGGCGGATATGTTATTCATCTCTCCTCTGGAATCTCCGGCTTCACGGCTGCTTATTGGGTACATCAGATTCTCTTCACAAATTACCGTTATTGGGTTACCCAAGATTAATGCTTAACAACTCTAATTATTACCTTTACAGCTTAACATTATTTGCTAATTGCTACACGGATTTGGATTTTTCTTGTCAGGAAATCTGTCCCTTTTGCCCCATTAAACTGAAAAATCAGCTCTTCTCTCTCTCAAAAAAAAAAAAAAAAAAGACGCCCCATATATTTTGAAATGAACAAATTTTTATATGCTGAGTACTTTTATCTTTTATTTTTCTTTTCGCTGGTAGGAGTGCTTTTATCATGTATTAAAGTTTCATCGTGCCTTGTGGTTTAAGATCATATATTAATTTTGTCAGTGCCTATTTTCAATTTTGCAAAAAAAAAAAAAAAAAAAAAAAAAGCAATTGTACTTTTTGTTTTGATTAATGAGTTTTATATTCGTGCTAATACAAACAAATAGAGCCATATATTTATGAAGAAGAGTAGTACTACTTGACGCAACTCTGTTAATTTCTTAGCACTTGTCAATGTTGAGTTGTTGTGAGATTGATCAATGCGTTTGACTTTGGGGTCTTAGGTCGGGCCACGGCTGAAGAGCGACAGGGAAAGATTCCCACCAAACAACGTACTGCTCATGTTGGCGGGTGCGGGGCTCCTATGGATGGGGTGGTCGGGTTTCAATGGCGGGGCGCCATATGCCGCCAACATTGACGCATCAATTGCGGTGTTGAACACCAACATCTGTGCCGCTACGAGCCTCCTCATGTGGACTACTCTCGATGTCATATTCTTCGGGAAGCCATCGGTTATCGGTGCCATCCAGGGAATGATGACCGGACTAGCATGTATCACACCCGGGGCAGGTATACCGTTGCCAACAAAACAATTATATTTCCTTTTGAAAGGAACAGAATATAGCAACGAAATTGTAATATTTTGGAATTGATTAAATTGAATTTTTGGTATGATGATGATTAATTCAAGGATTGGTGCAATCGTGGGCGGCTATAGTGTATGGAATTCTTTCTGGTAGCATTCCGTGGGTGTCCATGATGGTGCTCCACAAAAAGTCTAGCCTATTTCAAAAGGTTAGTCTGTTTTCACACATAATTGCTTTTTATTTTCAGTACTTTTCTGAATCTTCATTCCCATATTCATGTGATGATGTTAGCAATGTATAGCTGCGCAATTGACAAATTGATAGCATTTATAGCTGGCCTACTTGCTTCCTTTTTTTTTTTAGAATGTCCAACTTGCTTGAAGCAAGTTGCTTCTTGTTAATTTATTCACACAGTCTCTTTTGGAGTCTAGAGGAGTTAGGTAAGACGATTAAAGCTTTGATTTTGAACTTTAATTTCTTTTTTTTTTTCTCCAAATAGTTTTGGATTACTTGCTATTAATAACAACTATAAATTAAAACTTTGAGGGAATTGCTAACAAAAACAGTAATCTTATAATTTGCCAAAAGAATTCGACAATATATTATGAAAAGGTGCTAGGTGCTATATTTGTAGGATTCTATTTTAAACTTTTAAATATATATATATATATATTTATATATATTTTTTACTTTGATACAATTTTGGCTCGATTAGAGAGATGTGCGCTATAAGTAGAGTCCCGTACCCTATAAAGCTCCTAATCTGTTAAGGGAAAAAATAAATAAATTTAGAGCGGCAAAACAGTCACGCTCTTAAGCAACCTTCAATTTGGATAACCCTCTTTCAATCCTTTTTCCCCCTCTCCCTTTTCTTTTGGCCTTAACAATTTGCAAAATTGTTTTCATTTATTGCCGCAGATAAATAATCACAATTCAAACAACAAGGAACTAATATCAAAAAACAACAAGGAAATTAACAAATTTTTGTATGGAAGGAAGAAGAAAGGAGATTCCGTGGCGAATTTATTCTGAAAACGAAACAGTACTAATTAATACAAGTGTTCGATTTCTTCGGGAATAAATAGTTGCTTCAAGTGCTAAGAAAATTTTAAAACGGAATACTCAATTCTTCTCAATCTCTCTGTCGTTCTCTTTAAATTATTGCGTTTTTTTTTTATATGTGAATTTTTTTATTCCATTAATTTATAAGCGATCAAATTCTCCTCCAGAGTCAGCATTATTATAATAAACAAAGATCATTTTCAACAATGAGCTAGTGACGGAATTTAAAATTCTCTCCAATCCTATGTATCTTTTCCTTAACTGCAAGCTGAGTTGCCCATTATAAATGTGCTTTCTTCAAATGTATGATTATTCGGTGGATTCATGTATCTAGAAAAGTCTTCATTAAATCTACTAATTTCCTCTTTTCTGTGTGACCCACCAGCACGTTTGCTCCACAATAATAACACGTGAAATTGCAAATCAAAAGAAAGAAAATTATGTTGAATACAAGAAGTGAAAGCAAAATTCTACATGAAAAACGCTTTGTTGGTTGTATCCAATTCTTAATTTATAGTTGATTAAGTATAAGATTGCATAGTTTTGTTCTTCATTATAAATAAGAAAAATTTTGTAGCAAGAAAAAAAAAAGGGTATGAAACCCGTTTTAATTGTCACATTTATATTAGAGTTATATTATATTAACAAAAATATGATAGCTTACCGGTTTTTTCTTAGCCTAACTAGGAATTCTCCAAAATAAAAACACTAGATATAACAACAAGAATAAAGAATTTTCATATATGTCATCTTTTTAAGACTTATTTTTTATAAATGCTACACATGTTTATTTATAGCATAATATAATATGTAATATGAATTATACTGTGACATAAATTTTTCTAAGTATGATATAAATAAACACAATTTTTTAAAATGTGGCATGTATGTAATTTTCTCAACAAGAATTATTAAATTCAATATAAGAAACAAATTGAACTTCTGAGCAAAAAAAACAAAACAAAACAAAACAAATGATTGATCCTGAAGCAAGAAAAAAAAAATGGAGTAAAAAGGACGTGACAAGGCACCCTAATTTCTGATTTGCGTGGTTGAAAACAATTTTTGTGTCATATGTCCGAAACTTTTCCTACCAAATGAAACTCTGTATTCCTTGAATTTATCTGTATTCCTTGAAGTTAATTCTTAGTCACAATATCAAGAAAGAGGGGAAAAAATCTTATTTCATTTGTCGCAATGCACACATAAAAATTCGTCTTAACTTGGCGATAACTCTTCTACCAGATCCTGTAGACTTTGGTATATATAGGCCCGTTATATTATTCTTTTTATAAACTTGAGTGATGCTTATATATTCCAATAATGTTTTTAGTCTTCTCTTCTCATGTAGGTGGATGACACCCTCGGAGTATTCCACACGCACGCAGTGGCCGGCCTATTGGGCGGACTTATGACGGGACTCTTTGCAGAACCAGATCTTTGTCGGCTTATACTACCCGTGTCCTCTTCGAGAGGAGCATTTTATGGCGGAAGTGGAAGGGTCCAGTTCCTGAAACAAATGGCTGCTGCCACGTTTGTGATCGGGTGGAACATAGTTTCCACGACAATCATACTTCTCTTTATAAGGCTGTTCATTCCGCTGAGAATGCCAGACAAACAGTTGATGATTGGAGACGATGCTGTCCACGGAGAACAGGCCTATGCCCTGTGGGGAGACGGCGAAAAGTATGACCCGACGAAGCATAATAGCTGGAACATGTCAACGTCCGGTGAAGAAGTAGCACCTTCTCCATATATTACTGGTGCAAGAGGTGTGACTATCAACCTTTAAGGTTGTTTAATTAAGAGAATATAAGCTTTTGGTGTTGTTTGTGTAAGTAGAATTTTGAAAGTCCTTGCAGAAATTTTAGCGGTAAAGGCGGTTATTGTTTGTTTTATTTGCAAAATTTAATTAAGCTTTTAAGAAGCCGGGGGGACTAATATTGGGTCACAGTGTAATTACTAATTGTTAGAAAGAATTCATGTATTTCTATATATTCGAATGGAACCTAAGGCCTCCTTTTGCCTAACTATGTCCTCCTTTTGCCTAACTATGTTGAAGCAATTGTGCCCCCATTCAAGACTTGCATTGTTGCTGGAAGGAAGAAAAGTCAGCCAAAGTAGATCTAAGGTTGACCAATTTTGGAATCTAGAAAGAAACAGACCGGTTCGTAGGGGGATCAGCTAGAGATTGTTCAAAGCCTACAACCCGTTAATCTTCTGTTTTCCTCACTCTCTAATTATATCATAATCTTACTAATTATATTAGAATATAACAAAAATATTGGAATATTTTGAGAAAACAACTATTAAAATCATTGTACTAGTTATTACCTAATTTTGTGGCATAAAATGTGAACATCATATTGTGATAATTATTAGGTAATTTTGATGTTCTTATAATATTTCAGAAGAAAATAATGCTCAAATTTCAATCTCTTAAAAAATGAAATGTAATTTTAACTTTTCATTCCAGTAGTTTGGACAAAACAAAAGATAAAATAAAAAATAAAAACGAAAAGAATAAAAATAAAAATTGGTCCTTGTAAATCATAAGGCCATCAATTATTCAAACGCCTCTATATTGTTAATTGCCCACTCCCCCCCTCCCCTTTAAGTTGCACTACTTTGATATTAGAGGGCCCATGAAACGGATCCAACAACAGCACCCTCGAAACAAATAAATCCATACAAATAAATAGATAATTGCATAAAACTTGGTTAAAAAAAATAAAACTCTAAAACCTCTTTAAATTTACGAAGGTTAATGGGTCCCAACCATCTGTATAGCATAAATAATTGGTAATACAACGAACTAACGACAGTCTCAACAATTTAGGCCTCAACAATGACCGCCATCACCACAGGAAACCTCACATTTCTCCCCTTTGTTTGGACCAAAAGTTCAAGTAGATGGCCCCGAGCATGATTTTGATCATGTCACTTGGTCCTTCATTTTCCTTTTTTTTTTTTTTCCTTTTCTTTTTGGAATTTTACTTTCCAATTCTTTTTAAGTTTTTCCAGTTTTTGTACAGTTCATTTGTTTCCATTATTTTCCATTTCACTTTACTTCGGAACTGGGGTGCTTGAATCCACGTTCAAAGATAAACGTGAATACCAAATCTCACAAGAGGTATGGCTTTCCCTCCTAAACCAAAAACAACTATATCATCGACGGTGATGCAATTCATTACTTACCGTCTCACCGGTTCGAAGCACAATTCAAATCTTCTTGCTAGTGGTTTAAGCTTACATCTAAAGACACCAATTCAACCATCTAGTTTCAAAAAAAGAATAATAATAAAATAAAATAGTATAAACTGTTAACAAACTTGATTGGCGTGCCTTCGAGGAACATAAAAGAGACGTACAGCTCTAAAGGTCGGTTCTAGTCCGGATGAATTTTAGTGCTTGGATGGAAGTTTGTACCACTATGGAGCTTACTTGCCCGGCTGGAGCTGGAACTCTATGCACGTCTTGCTCACTACTCACATCTGTGCAGCAACCGGTCTCTTTCTCAATTCTTTATGTTATATCATTCGGGAAGCCCTCAGTAATTAAAGCCACATAGGGTAAAGAAGACACCACAAACATGCGTGTCCTCTACATACTGCTGTAATTTCATCCACCATATCTTTTCATAACAAGTTATGCATACAGGTCTCGTACACAGAGAGGCCTATGCTCTTGCTGGATAAGGACACAGAGAACAATCTACACAGGGCAACATTAACCAATATGGTATCTAGGGCGCAGAAACCAAAGTTTCAACTCAAGATCAAATGGGATCTAAAAATAATCTTTAGCGATTGCAAAAGATACGCAAGGACAGTTTCTAGACACCATCTTCAGCTGCACCGAAGATACAAAAATAATATTCGGTGTATATCTCCTACTATTGTTGCTACAGATCCGCCATAAATAAAGCTTTACATTAATCAAACCGTTCCCAATCTTGGGTTATGTTTGTTGAAGATTGCATTGGGGGTGGGGCACTCAAGCTTCCCACACCAGAGTCAAAAGTCTCCCACTGGGTTGTTGCTGATACAGCATTGCTATTGTTGTGAAATGGATAGGAGTTTCTTGCTTTTAGAGCGTCCAGTGTATCCACCAAGTTCTGGACGCGACGCACCTGTTACAGGGAGATGCTTCAAACGACAAATAAAGATAAAACAAACATATGGTGCATCTCTCTATCTCATGCTTCTGGGACATGGGATGCTCTTCCAGATGCAAGAAAAAATTGGCAACGATAAAATTAGCATAAGATGTTTAGAAATCAGAAAGACTGGCTGTTGAACACAAAGCAAGAAATACAAAAGCAACCAAAAGTGTCTCACGAATAAAACGAAATTGCGTGTTCACTAGTCAGGGTAAAAGGATACGCATTATAAAACCCTTATAAGACAAATCTTTAAAAAACCCAGGCTAAAGGCCCTAAAACAGATGCAAAAGAAAGATGATGTAAGGCAGACTATTGTAGAAGGCTGCAACTGCATTATTTAAGAATCTTACACTTGTTTCTGATCACTTCGTTGCCTCTGAAGTGCAGGCTGTCAGTGAACACTACCTTGCAATTCGAAGATGAGTTCTAAAAGTGTTCAACAATGTTCAACAACAAATGCAACTGGAGAGATGATTAATAGGATGTTTGAGAGATTAGTGTGAACCAATTTTTGTTAAAATCACTGTAGCATGTAAGAGCTTTAATAGCTCATTGTTTCTTGACGCTGTATATGTGAAAGCTTTACACTGTAACAACAAAAAGTTTTCGTGGAAATTAATAAGGCCAAACATCCTATAAGTATATTGCCCTGGTCCATTTTCACATTATGTTTTACTTACAGACCCAAGACCAACAAAAAAGACAGTTCCTTGGAGCTTACAAAGAGACAACAAAACACCCCATCATTCACGTCAAAGACATCCTCCATTGTAAATCTATGTACCACATAAAACACTTGCAAACCACACCTAATGAAAGATAAGAGAACACCAATCGTTGAGTTACAATTCTCCTGTCATAAAACATCCTACATGGGATATCAATGTACTAAACTAATATGATGCAGCCACTTCAATCTTCCCCTTTCTCCTCCGCCAGGGGAAAAGAGGCTTACTTCTCTTTAATCGGCTGTACTGCCATAAAGCAAATAAAATAGGAAGGACTCCTACTGTACAAAGTGTCCACAATGAATCTCGCCGTTTCAAGGGAGTATGTAGGTTGTGGTGTCGTGTAAGGGAGCATAATAAAATAGTAGATTAAAAAGATAACAAACTTGACGCACGCCAAGTCTGATACAACAAATGGTAAATTCAAACCTCAGCCTTCCGCTGCAATTTTGCTTCTTCTTCAGCCTCAATGCCATCCAGGTTCAGCAACTGCCTCATGAGCAGCTCCATTGACACATCAAATTCCTTCTCCGCAAGCTTGGTTCCATCTCCCACAGCCACTTCCAAGGCGCCAACCTACAAAAACATAAACTACCCATATAAGTTCCCCTTACATTATAACCCATGAGAAATTATTTTACCATAGAGAAGCAAACTCACCCTTTCTGTGAGCTTATCAACCTCCGCTCGGACCTCAGCAACAGCTTCACATGCCTTTGACATCTCACTGCTGTTGATCTTCTCCTCAAGCTTCCTCTCTTGGCTTGCTGGGTCCTCCAAGAGTAAAAGTTTCGAATTATCCTTCACTCCTGCGATGTGCAAATGTTCCTCATCCTCTTTTTCTTTTCCCCTGAACAAGAGTCTCTGCTCATTCGCCTCCAAACCAGTTGTATGTAGAAGTGCCTTTTTTATATCCCCTGGCAAAGAATCAATCAAAGAAATCTCTTATAAATCTCAACACATAAAAAACAACGATGAAAAAATTCCTTGGCCAAAAGTGAAGCAAAGCAACAACATAGCAGCTTCACACTGGAAAAAATACAATAAAAATAAAATAAAACAAAATTCCATATATAAAAAACTTAATAAAATCCAATTGCGAAGCTTGTTCTTTGTCGGAGGAAATAAAGTTCAGTAACACCCTCTGCCAAGCAACGAGTGGGTAAACTTTAGCAACCACAAGTAACCAACCAGAAAATGCTTTGACCAATTACCAACTTCATATAAAAGGTAATAACAAAAACAAAAAACAAAACAAAACAAAAACCATAATGAAGAAAAAACTACAAGAAAATAGAATTGGAAAATGAATAAGGAAAAACATTTCTAGTAACCATTTTCCCAAACAACAAACATATAAAAATAATGTTTGGTGACCACTTCTGCCAGAGAAAACACCAACATTATACCATAAATTTCCACAAAAAGTAGATACGACATTAAAACATTCTGATATGCACAAAAAACCACTTCAAAGAATCTAGTACCAAGCACATTCATGTTCAGTGAAACATACTAGCAATAATATTAATGAAACAACAAACCATAAACAGGTGAAATGTACTGAACAGCATAAAAACCCTAACAAAGTCCCAAGTTCGACTGACAACAAACAGACCCACAGCGATTAAGAGCAGAAGAAGAGGAAGATAATACCGAAAGTGGATTGGGCGGGGACAAAGAGATCGTAGTGGCCCGGGCCGTGGGAGACGTTGATCTTGATCATGGGCCCACGGGAGGAAGCATCGGTGGCGTCGCCGTCATCGCGCATCTGGACCAACATCCCGCCGGGCCTCATCTCCCAATCAATCTCCTCACCCTGTGGGCCCAACGATGACCCTTTGGGGCTCGAAGTCGAAGTCTGCTTCTTCATCGTCGAAACTCGTAACTCGAAATTTTGGTTGGGACGAAACGGCGTCGAATCGGAGCGTGGCGAAAAGGGAAAAGGATTGAAAAGAGGACACTGCTTTGACGGGGTGTACGGCCAACGAACAATTCGGAACTATAAATGGAAGTCTAACGAAACTGGTTTCGTCCCTTCACGAACGTTGTAAAAGGGCAGAATCTGAAAAAAGATCCAAAAAAAAATGAATTGAGAAAATGGTTTTTTTTTTTGGCACTAAAAAAATATAATCTGAAAAAAGAGCCAAAAAAAAATGAATTGAGAAAATGGTTTTTTTTTTTTACACTAAAAAAATATAATTTTTTAAGTAGGTAAGCTGTCTTAATTTTTTAAAAAAAAAATAAGAGAAATAATTGTAACAAGATAAAGAACCTAACAGGATGAAAAAAAACTGAAATCATTTTTTTTCAAAAAAATAAAAAAAATGATTATAGTAAGATAAAGAACTTCAACAAGATAAAAAAAACTGAAATTATTTTAATGCCTAAAAAATTTATTTTTTGATGTTTAAAAAAAAAAACCATTTATTCAAAAAAACTTTTAAGAAAAAGCCTTTTATAAAAATCCTTCACCTAAAAGGCTCTATCTAACATGACGTCCTTTCCGGTCCCCAAATAGAGAGTTTTTATTTTCTCTCTTTTTGAAGGATTTTTTTTTTTTTTTGGTCTCTCTTCTCCTTCCTTCCGGGAAATATAATGTATTTTGTTTCATTTTTACAATACTGTTCTATTTTTTCAGGGAAAACGGTTTTTTTCCAAACCGGAAAGAAATTCCTTTTTTCGTCAAGGAAGAAAAAAATTGTTAGAATGTTTAAAGTTATTAGAATGTTTGGCAACGAAAATGAAACCATAAACCCTTCAAAAGAAATAATGTTAGAGGAGGTCTTTTTTTCCGGGATAAGCAATGATAATCCGCTAGCTTCGTTAAAAGCTGTTGTTATTCTAATGATATATTCTTTTTTTCTTTTTTTTGAGGAAATTCCTATTGTATTTAAGACTTCTTTCGTTTCGGTACATTACCACTTTAGTTTGGGTCTATTTGCGATGTAAAAGGAGATTGTGTGGTGTGGCGTTTTTTCTTTGTCGGGATGTTTGGTAAACGTGTTGAATCTAATTTTTTAGTTAAAAAAGTAAAAAAAATGAAAATATATGTGAGATTTATAGGGTAATAATTTTTATTTTTTAATATAATATGTAAAAATTTTACATTATTTTTAATAAAAAATTATGTTTTAATTATGCGTATTAAATATCTTATTTTATTTTATTTTTATTTTTTTTTTTTCAGTTTACCATGTATTATTAGCTTGTAAGGGGCGAAACACTTCTTGTCTCCCTAGTGATCAACTAATATACATTCTCATATCATATATATTTCTTCCTGCTTCAAACCCTGAATTTGCATTATATTTGAGAAGGACTTTAATAGCCATTTTAGAAGCCAAAACACGCACAGCTTTTACGATCCGAAAACAGAAAATAAAAAAATTAAAAAAAAAAACCGATATGTTGTCCAGTGATTGAGGGAATCAAAAACTTAAAACAATAATCGAGCACACAAGACATATACTCATGAGTCGAGTGATCTGTCAAGACATTGCATTGCATCCATCAAAATATGGCCATAAGGACTGCTTCGCCCAGCACATGCCCTTGAATCGCCTCCAGCAGCTTATCCTTCATAACCTACAAAGTCCCAATTAAATTCTACAATTACCAAAAACACATTTGCAAATATTTATTTTTAATCTTGAATAATAACAGACCACATCTAATATATGAGATACTTTAAGAACAGGACTTGGACACTTTCTGCACGTAACTAATAACAGACAAGAAGCTAATTAATGTGGTGTTTAACAATGTAATAGTTAGAACTAAAACCAATAGATGTTATATTATAAAGTTCAACAGCTCTCGTATAATATAGTGTCAAAAAAAATATGTTACAACTCTGGCATACTTTAATAATTTTAACTAAAATTGATTACTAAAATTAGTTCAAATCAGTTCTCATCAATAGTCTCGAACACCCCATGACTTGTCATAAATATACCAACATTAATATAACGAAACATTGTGCATTTATAACTAATGTACGCATATGGCATAGTTCTTCGTAAGACACACATATACACACACACTACCTTGTTGCCAAGGTGAACTTCATCATCGAGCGCGTAGAGCTTGAACTCAAAGCGATGGCCATGACTAGGCAACTTGGGCCCACGCCAGCCGGGGAGTTTATAGTCGTTATATCCTTCCTGGATTCCAGCATAGTCGCCGCCGATCTCATCCTCCTTGCCGGAGAAGCCCTCCGGCTGGCCCTTGAGCGTCGGCGGGATGTTGGCCACCACCCAGGTAACCCATGGCACGACCGGCCTGCTCGGATCTGGGGCGTCGATGTCCTGCACCAGAAGGGCCACTCTTGGTCCCCTCGGGCACGTTGTACCACTCCAGGGGAGGAGACAAGTCTTTCTTGGCTCCTTGGCCTTCTTGGGTGTACTTCCTCGGAAGCCTTTCCTTGTTGTCTATCGCCGGTGAAACCAATCGGATCTCGTCGCTCGCCATAACTGTTGATCTGCGATCAAGAATATTTTGCCCTTTTGGTTATTTTCTCTACAAATCTTCGCAGTCTTTATTTTGCATGAAGATGATCATCAGATTCAAACTTTTATAGAGTCGGTGGTTTAAGGTGTATGTGTGGTTGACACGTGAAGGTGCAGAAGCTTCCTGGTGGCGCTAGAAGGTGCGAGAAGAGTGGCAGTGGGGACACCGGGCATGACATGTGGAAGCTTTTGGATGGTCCTGGAGAATGGAAGAGCCGTATTGCGAGAAAGAGGTGGAGAAAAATAGACAAAGGAAGCGATTTTTCCGCGACGGATCCCAATTAATTTCGGATCCCAATTAAAGAGGTGGAGAAAGAGTTTAGAAAAATACCGAATAGTCAAATTAAGTTTTAAAAAAATACATTACGATACATTAATTTATTATTTAATTTATTAATATTATTTAATTAATTTTAAAACGTTACAAAGCTTTTTTTTTCTTTTTAGAACCTTAATTTTAAAGTTTTCCCTAACCTATACCTTAATAATAAAAAAGGCTTTACCTTCTCAGTAATGGACTTCTTGAATTCTTCTTAGTCTTAGATGTCCTTTCATAGATTCTTGAACCTCTAATAGACAAAATCTCCATGCATGCCTTCTTTCTCCCCTCTCCTGAGCCATACATCTCTTTTTCTTTTTCTTTTTTTTCCTTTTTTTCTTTTCGATGTTTTTGTTATGAGGTGTCATCACTAAATAGCTCTCTTCTTGTAGTGATTGGACAACCTGCTGAAAAACTCTCACAGTATACTGCAAAAGGCATTGATGGAGAAAAAAATTGTGGTCTCAAATGTGAAATTTTTTTTTTTCACCATCTCTCTTTGTTCATCTTGTTGTGCTAATTAGTAACAATCTTTTTCTTTTTCAGGTTCAAAACGTCAAAGCTTGATGAAATCATTTGCCGGTCTAGTGAAAATGGAGTCAGTCTTTATCTCAAAGCTATAAATAAGATAACCACAACACTTATAATTACAAATACAACATCCTTTCAGTTTTGGTTCCAACTCTTAACACTAAAGAAATTACTTCAAGAAGCAACATTCAATTGGATCTTTCTCAAACAAGTATCCAGGCAAAGGAACATTTTAACAGCAAACTGAAAAGAGCTTTATTTTTGCCATGTCAATCTGATAGTGCAAAAAATCAAGTGATGCCAGGAACTGCTTATGCAGAAGATGATGTCTTAAGCTCTACAACTTTTCTTTTTTGGCTAAATATGGACTCTCCTTAAAATGAGCCAACATTTATAAAAACTTTTATTTTGCATATCAAAGCAATCCCACAACTTTAAGACAGCAACAAAATAAAGGGTAAATTGCATTATTGTAACTTAAACTATATGCTTTTTGCATAATACATCTCGAATTTTTAATTTTAGTAAAGTGCACCCTGAACTTTAAATAGGCCATATGATACATAAGTTCAAAACCATTTAAGGCCGTTCGAACCATAACGCGGTTTAAACTGGTGTTTGGTGGAGTAATAACTAAGGTCAATTCAAACCATATAGGCGATTTTAAAACGGCCAAAATCTTCAAACTTTATCTCCCCTCAAATTCATACAGTTTGAACTATTTTCCATAGTGAAAATCACTCTCATTTTCGTTTTTTTTATAAACTATAGTTTTGCAAATATTAGTTCTCGTTTTGATATTGATGTGATGTTTTATTCTTGCTATAAGCCTTAATGTTGCAAATGCTAGTTTAAAATCACCATTTAAACTATACCGTTTAGAACCTACAGTTCAAACCATAAGTTCTAAATTACACCATTTTGAACCCGCGGGTCAAACAAATTAGAAATCATTGAAAATTGAGGTCCAATAACTACTTTAATTTCCATTTAGTACTCTTTTTCTAAGTGTTGAGCTTCAATTTTTTCCTTAAAATGGTGAGCTTTACCTTGAAAAAAACTCATGTATGAATTTCGTGACTAAAATCGTCCATGCTTTTTAACGCACGTTAGCAATTGGACCTCAATTGTCAATGATTATTTTAAAATTCATGATGTATTTTGTCAATATTAAAAGTGTAGGGTGCATTGTAAAAAAAATGCATAATTTAAAGTATAACAATGCAATTTATTACCAAATAAATGTAATTTATTCCCAAATAAATGTAACCTTTTGATTCGGACTATCAATACATACTCTTTTTTGATCTCTTAAGTATAGTTAAGAACTAAATCAATTGTATTTAGTTCAAAATGTTTCATCGTATTTATGTTTAGTCGACTATTAATATAATCTTTTGATATAGTCCGCTATTAATGTATACTTATCTTAAGTCTCCAAGTAATTATTTTGTTCTATTTTTTTTCTGCATTTTTTTTTTCGTATTTCACATTATGATGATTTAACAAGTTAATATGCACATGGCACGGATCAAGCTAGCACTTTTAAATGTTTTCAAAATTGGTCGGATTCATGAGGTCGGTAGGCCAGATTCATACGACCGGCAGGCCAAACTTGAAAAAGTTCAGCCAACCGGACCTGGCTTTCCTGCAGGCTAAATTGTACAGTTCGGTCGGTCGAACCAGGACGACCGTTAGGCCAATCGGGCATGGTGTGATTTTGTAATTTTTCATCCGCCTTTACTGTTTTAAACCTCGGTTAAGATTTTAACGTCATAGTATGATTTTATAAACTTAAATGACACTTTAGGGCACCATGAAATGATTTAGTAACATAGGATATCTCAAGCTAGATACTGATAGACCTAGTTTCCATTTAAGGTAATTCGTAGATCCACGGAGCTAACGTATAGCGAACCGAGATTACGGTGTGGGACACCAGTACGAGTATTGAGGTAGGACTTCTATCCCTTCCTTGATAGCCTAGTTTAAAAGATTTTGGTCTTAAATATGCTGTTATCAAAACGTTTTTGAATATTGTTTGGGAAAAGGATTTTATTGACCTTTTTCTTAAACAATAGATTGAGGTGTTTTTTATAATAAACCTCATGATTAATATAAATGATTATATTTGATAAAAAGAGATTTTAATAATTATAGAAAGATACATATATATAAAAATACTTTTAAGGGTATGATGCTATATCAGAGATCGATTCGCGTAGAGTGCGACCTTGGGGGTAAGTCTTGAAACCCAACTGGTTATTACAGTAGTGATTTACATATGGTTTGCCTAGAAAAAAGAAAATAATATTCTTTCTAGTCGACCAAAGTATGGTTTTTGGTAAAAATGATTTTATTGAATTTTATTTATTTTTTATTTCAAGTCTATTTTATTTAGATAATTTCTTGATTAAAGAATTTTCCTTTTAAAAATTTAATGTCTTTAAAATTTAGAGTTCTACTGAGCCTTTTGCTCACATTTCATTTGTTTTAAAACATTTCCCCTCTAGGTGAATTTCAGCTTAGAATCGGAAAAGAGTATGTACATTGACCGGACTTGCGACCAATAGATGATCTGGATAGGTTGTAGTACAAATAATTCAATGCATGTATAACTTTAATTTTCTCTTTTACTTTGGACTATGGTTGTAATTTAATATTATTAGTACTATGTGTGTGCATAAGTTGTGGGCCAGTGGGACCCAACTCGTCTTTTTCCTTTTTCTCTATTTTATTTTATCTTTTCTAATAATCCCTTTGTTACTTTTATTTATTTGGATTAATTAATGTTATTTTTTGTTTTAAAAAGAATTTTAAATCATCATGTTTTTCATAACTAATTAACCTATTTAACCAATGTCAAATATTAAATTTTTATTTAATTAACTTAATTAACCTACCACGTCATCTTCTATACTTCGGGACGTGATAAGCTTACCTTACATTAATAAAATATAAGTTAAAAGGGCACCCTTACCTAAACTAAAAGCCAGCGTGCTGCGACTTTTCAGCCATTGTTGCTTGCAGCCTCTAAAAGAAGATCTTTAGTGATGATATGATTACAATGGCAAATTCTTGAAAGTTTGTTTGGCACTTACTGTAGGGCCTACTTAAAAGTCTTGGCGGCTAAATCTATAGGAAAATGTTTTGTGTTACCACTAAATTGGGCTTTTAGTAACGACAATAAATGCTAGTGGCAAAAACTCGAGTGAAAAGTTTTGTGTTACCACCAAATTGGGCTTAGTTATTGGTTAAAGTCTTGACGGTAATGGCAAAAATGTTGGCGACGGCTGCTACCAACTAAAACTCGTTCCTAAAAGTTTTTTTTTTGAATTTCAATAAATATTTTTAGTGGAGAAAATGGATAGTGAGAAGATATTTTCAATACTGTTGTCGCGAAAGTCTTGTCATTGCCACATGGTTAATTTAAGATTTCAAATCAAAACGACGTGTTCTCTCCACGTTTAGCTACAGTGGTAAAAGATTAGTGATGAAATAAAAGTTGAAGATATGTGAACCACTGGCCTAACCTTTTTCCCTAGCTCCCCATTTTCCTCTCTCTCTCTCACTAAATTGTTATTTTTGGATTAAGTTAAGTTTTAATAAGGATTAAATATTTTAATAATTGTTATTTTATAATAAAAAAAATAGTAATTAATGGACAATAATATTTTGAGTAAAAATAATTAATTAGTCAAATATATTTGTTACTAATTATTTATTATACGTAATAACAATAATAATAATAATAATAATAATAATAATAATAATAATAATTTCCTTAACAATTAATATTAAGAATAATTAATTACTATTGAATCATTATTTAATGTTTAAGAAATAATAATAAACTAGTTAAATGTTTTAATTAATAATAATAATTAACAATTAATAATTAATAGTAACATAATAATAATTTTAAAATTATTTAGTGTCATATAAAGTAATCATCATTCATCTACCTCAACATGCAGATATGTCTGGATTAATTGTGACTTGCGCGAGATCCGTTGGTGGATTCGAGCCCCCACCAGGATAGAGCCGATTGTCCTCACTATGTGAGTCAGGTATAAAAACAATATGTTCGTAACATTTTTTAACATATACATTTATATGTACATAGGTACATATTTTTTTCTTCTACACAAGGCATCACCTATCCTAGAAATTAATACAGCTCTAACTCCCATCGTCAACGGGTTCGGGATAAGAATAGGGGCACAAACATTGGCCCACTTGTTGCGCTACGTGGAAAGTTACCCGTTCAATTCGACAAAGAAGGAAAGACATGGAAGGCCATTGGGGACAATGCGACCTTCTTGAGAGTGGTGTGGGGTACATATTTGGGATTGTATAGCCCTTAATTATGACAAATGAACTGATATTCCAGATCAAAGTTTGATTCATGGTAGAGTACGGGTAATAATCTACCTCATATTTCAAAACTTAATTTTTTTTAGTATTGTAGCATTATTGTTTAAATAACATACAAAAATGGTTTGATATTCCTGATGATGGTGAGACAAAAACCATCATATATCGGAAGGCCATGAGAGTATACCAGGATTGGAAGAATGATCTCTATGAAAAATTCATAAAATACGGAGGACAGACAGACTCAAATTGTGCTAGTGCTAGGATCTTTTCCAACGTTAGGTGTCTTGAGCATTGCCACGCATGTTGTGATCGATTTATGTTAGAAAAATTTAAGGTTTTATTTTCATTGACCTTTTTTAACAATATCAACACAATAAAATACAAAATGAAATATATGCCTCTAAAAAAATATTTTTCTAAATATGTAGGCCAAGTCAAAGACAAATGTAACTAATCGTGTAAACTCCAAGTAGATAAGCTATCAGGGGCTGTCATCTTATTCCTAATATAGGCGCAGGAAGGAAAGTCATTTTGTTTTTTATTTTAAAAATTTAATGCTTGCAAAAAAAAATAACAAATTCCCAATGATGCAGATGAATTCAAGGACAAGAACGCTGCAGTCGCTTATTGATAATTATTATGACTAGCATTTCTGCTACGGTAGAGGAACTGCACATGTAAATATTGTTCTATATAAGTTGTTCAATACTTTTTAAAAATATTTATACTTTATATATTTTGCTAATTCATTTTTTTATTTTTTTATGTAATTACATTCTCAGATGGTTGACAAGAGACAAACTCAACTAATGTAGTCAACTAAAAGTTCATTCAGCCCTAACATGGATGAGGAAGGAATCATGGAGCAGGTGCTCAGCTACCATGGAGGGGCACATAAAGGTATAGGTCCAACACTTCGTAGGCGGGACATTCCTTCTACTTCTTCTACTGAATCAAAGGCTTCTAAGTCTTCCCACTGTTAGACTAGGTACCCTAAGGATTAAATGATGTAATAGTTTTTGGAGACATTATATGAAATATGTACTCTTTATGTTCATTTATGTTGAATGTATCATAAACAAACAAAAGTCTAAGACTATCAATCTAAATCTTTAAGATCATGCATATGATAGACAAATTATGCAGAATACATGAATCTTAAAGTGATGGTCTAAAAATTTAAGATCCGCAATCGAGGGAATAAAATTGGACTATTTATTTATGTTAAGATTGTTATGTTTGTCTACTTCTTTAATGGGAGATGGCTTGTCTTGGACATCGAAGTTGGACTCTTTTGCGAGTAGAAACATTAGTGTATTGTCACTAGTGACGATATATTGGATCGGAACTAAAGTTAAATTGATTTGATTAATCATTTCATTTGTTTAAACCCATTCACTTTAAACAGTCATATGTGTTACATCTCAATCTTAACATGAATCGGGAGCCCGTAATCTTGACTTATATCTTTTGATGTAACAAAGGGTGACATCTTAAATTATATGAAGGTACGCATTTTGGTACGTTAAAGACATGATTCTTCAATGACGTAGACTTGTTATTCATAGCTATAGAATCTATAGCTCTTTTGTAAAGCTAATGATATTCTCTTATAGACATTGTACTGTAATTAAAAATTGGAGCGCTCAACCATCTAGATACATATATGTAACCAAATGCTATACTATTTGTATAAGTTAGGAACAATACGTATTCCATTAATGAGACGATGGAACATAAGATAGATATAATCAAGAAGATAAAATAAAATTTATCCTTAAGCCGATTATGAATATCTTATGGGGATGTTACATATTATGATATATCATAGACGTTTAACTTATTGGAGTTTCATAATTTATATGTAATTCAAGAGTACAGCTCTAAGCTTTTAGTGGAATAACTTTTGAGTTGATAATTATAAAATATACATGTCGAGGATATGTTATTTTATAATTATAGGAGCTTGTTCTATATATATCCATCGGGTCACATTTGCTAGCTCACAATATTTCTAGTCATGATACGGCATATTTGTCTGACATATTAATAACTTATGTTAATTCTTAAGATTAGCTTAAATTCAGTTGATTGGATTTAATAATTCATATTAGTTTATTGGTTGAATTAATTTTGAGAATTAATTGAAAATAAACATTTTAAATTATTTGAAAAATATTTTATTTGAATAGGAGACTACCTATATACGATTGTCTTAATAAAATAACTTTTACATTAGGTAATTTAAATTAAAACTGAAGCTCTATGAAAGGTTCTTGGGTCAAATAGAGTGGGTAAAAATCCAATCGAGTCAAAACTAGTAAATAGATGAGTCAGATGGCTTGCCTAGAGCTTTGAAAACTCATCACCAAGTTAACCTTCATAGGGCAGTCGACCCCACTACACTCCAGGCAGTCAATAACCCCTACCAGATCAGTAAAACATGTTTTATGTGTTTTTGCTAGGGGATTTGGTTTTTAATCGAATTTGGAAGTCCAATCTAATAAGAGAAGATGCTCTGCCAGTCTTTGTAAATAGGAAATGTCTTCCTATGCTTGTATATCATTATGAACACTAAAATGAGGTTAGTTGAGAGGTTTAGATAGAGATTCTCTAGAGATAAATTATATTACTCTAAGAGATTATTATTCAACACCTAAAACGATATTTTGATTTTTCTCTTGTAATTGCTGACATGTACCCACTTATACTCCAATTGTGGAAAAGAAAATAGCAAAAAAGACCAGTTGGTTGAGGCTCTTTCGGATGCAATTCTCCATAGCGATTCTGTCAAACGATTTTTACTCAAAACTGCAGTTCCAATTCTAATATGTATGTAAGATTTTTTATTAATTTATCGTATATAACATGTCTAAGTCGTTTGCAAAAAGGAGTTTATTTATTAAAAAATTTTAGAATCCGCTATGTACTCCTTTTCCAACAATTGGTATTAGAGACCTGGTTTTATAGTGGTTTTTAAGGAGTTTGTGATCATGCTATGTACATAAATTTTATGATCTTAATATCTCATATGCTTGAATTAAATTTTTAGAGTGCTGGCACTCTAGAGTTTTTATGTTATTATATGTTGTCATGAGATTATATGGTGATTGTTATTAATTAATTATTGTTAATTAAATTTTTTGTTTAATTATTATTAAATTAATTTTTATCGGGGTCTTTAGATGTTAGAATGTGTTTCTAGGCTTTTCATATAATTAGATGACTACCTATCATCACCATCTAGGGTATGTTATTTTATTTTCTAGAAATTTTACAAGCCAAAGATCGTATAGCTATTGGTTGTAAATTTTTATTAAAATATTGAAGATGGATCTTGAAGATGGAGATGATTGTTAGTATATTTATTTTCTGTGTTTATAAAATTTTCATAAGTTTTTGTTTGAATTGTTATTAAAATTAAAAACTACAAAATAATTAAGAAAACATATGTAATGATCGAAAAAATCCAAAAAATTAATAAGTACGATTAATTGAAGATTTTTCCATAATTACTTACCTAAGTACTTGAGAAGTACAAGTATAGAATTTATTAACACATAAATTTAAAGGTTTTAATATCTATAAGACCTTAGAAATAAATAATATTATGAATGCACAAATTTATGTGCTTTATTTAAGAAACATGTATTGGAAAATTAGCACACAGTAGATTTTAAAATTATTATATCAGAGTATTTTTCAAGACACAAGTTTGACACGCTATATGCATAAATTAATTAGATGTTACTAACCTTTGTGCACCGAAAAGTTCCTGTAATTAATGAAGAGAAGTAACGTTCCGGAAGGACCTCAACCAACTTGCCTTCTTTGCTATTCTCTATCCATGATCGGAGTGAGTGTGCGCTCACGTCGTTTAGCTTTTTCCCAGGTGGCTCTCCTTAAAACCAATTGAGAAATACCTAAAGCTATAATTCATGATTTGTGAATGATAGCTCTTCAGGGAGTTTTAGAGTCTCACTAATAGAGTCTCACTCTAGATTTCTCAACTAATCTAAATAATAATGAGACTCACTCCTCTTTATAAAGGTTGGGCCCAAGAGTCAGTCCTTATCAGATAAGGCCTTAAAAATTCGAATCAAAATCAAATCAAAATCAATATCTGATAAATCCACATGAAAACACGTGATCCTTCTATTGCCCAATCTACAGGCCAAACTGGTAGATTGGCCTGCAGAACCTCCTCAATCGGTAAGCCAAACTTAAAGATTGGCCTACCGAACTTGTAATAAAAAGTTCTCTGCGAATCTTTATTTCCCACCCGAGATTTTAGGGATAGAGCCTCAGTTTTAATTCAAATTACCCAATAGAGAAGTTATCTGATTAAAACAGTCATATCTAAATAATCTCTAAGAAAATAAATATTTCTAATAATTCAACAAGTTTATCTTGAATTTATTTATTCAAAATTAAATTCAACCGATAAACAGCCATGAATTATCTAATTTCGATAATTCAACAAGTTTATCTTGAATTAATTTTATCAAAAAATTAATTCAATCGATAAACAAAGTGAATTATTGATTTTACCAAATTTTAGCCAATCTGCCAATCTGATAAATCTGACATAAGTCACCAATTATTGGAAAAGCATGCCGCATCATTACAGGATTTTTGTAACCTCGTAAAGGGGACCAAATGGACTTATATAGTTCAAGCTTCTAATAATTATGAAACCCAATATCCTAGATATGCATTTCATAATTATCAACACCAATACTACTCCACTAAAAGCTTAGAGCTACACTCTCGAACTATATAGAATTACGAAGCCCAAATAGCTAAGTCTCTGTGACATATCATAGTGTATCGTATCCCCATAGGATTATCTATAATCAGCTTAAAGACAAATTCTATCTTACCTTCCCGATTATTTTTATCTTACAGTCTATTATCTCACCATCGAAAAACTTACCATCCAAAGTTAATATACCATTCGATTACACCTATGTTTTCAAATGGTTGAGCGCTCTAGTTTTCCAATTACATGATAACACATATAAGAGAATATCAACTACTCCTAAAAAGGAGTTATGGATTCCATATCTACGAATAACAAGTCTACGCTATCAAGAGTCATGCCTCTAACGTACTGGCATGCGTACCACTATAAAATGTGGATGTCACCCTTTGGTATATCAAAAGACATAAGTCAAGACAACGAGCCTACTATTCATCTCAAGATTAAGACACAATACAAATGATTCTCTAAAGTGAATTGATTTGCAGAGATAGAATTATGAATCCAAATTAATTCACTTTATGTCTCGATTCAACACATCATAACCTATGACAATGTGCCAATATTTCTATTCGCGAAGTCTACCTCCGATGGCCAAGACAAACTATATTCCAATAAGGATATAGACAACATAATAATCTTTACATGAATAAAGTGCCTAACTTTGTTCCCTCAATTACGTATCTCATAATTTAGACTGTCACTTTAAGAATCGTATCTTCCGCATAATCTGTCCATCATATGCCCAATTCTTAAAGTTTAGACTGATAGCCTCAGACTTTTGTTTGCTTAACATACATTCAACAAATATGAATGTAAAGAGGACAATATTTGGTGTATAAATAATAAATAAATTCTTCATTGATAAAAAAAATTTCTCCAAAAACATATTACATTTTTACTCCTTAGGGCATACACGTCTAACAATCTCCTACTTGCACTAAGTGAGTAAATATGACAAATTTTGCATCCCTATAGCTTCAACATGCCTCTCGAAGACTCTCCTAGTAAGTGTCTTCTTGAATGAATCTGTTAAATTGTCCTCTGATACAATTTTGCATGCTGTAACATGCCCGCCTTCGATGAAGTCCTTTATCACATGATACTTCCGATCAATATGCTTACTCTTCTTGTGAAATCTTGGTTCCCTAGCATTAGCTACCGCCGCACTGTTATCACAGTATAACGATACCATCTTATCCATGCCAAGAACAATCTTAAGGTTTGCAAGGAACTTGCGGAGCCATATAGCTTCTTTTGAAGCATCGCGAGCTGCTACATACTTGGCCTCCATCGTTGAATCTGAAGTGCAATCTTGCTTCACACTTCTCCAATTGATGGCACTACTACCCTGAGTAAACACAAAACCCTAAGTCGATCCCCTAGAATCCAAACAGGATTAGAAATCCAAATTAGTATATCCTAGAGGAGTTATGTCCTCACCCAAATACGCCAACATATACCCTCGATTCCTTCTCAGGTAACAACCCAATGGTTTGGTCCCAAATCTGTCTAAAATCGACGTACAATTTTGACCACATAACAAGTATCTAGTTGTGTGCAAAGCATGGCGTATATGAGACTACCCAATGCTGAAGCATAAGGCACTTTCTTTATGTATTCTCTTTCTTCCTTATACTTTGGAGAGTCTTTCTTAGAAAGAGTAATTTAAGACCTAGATGGTTGCTCATCTTTCTTGGAATCCTACATTGCAAACCTCTTGAGAATTTTATCTATATAGCCAGCTTGTGACAAAGCTATCATTTTATTCTTCTTATCTCAAAAAATCTAGATATCAAGAACAGAATTAGCCTCACCTAAGTTCGTCATGTCAAACTATTTGGTCAACCACAATTTGACTGATGACAATGCCCCAAGGTCGTTGCCAATTTGTAAAATGCCATCTACATAGACCAGTAGAAAAACCACCTTCTTATCCTTAATATGTTTGTACACACATAGTTCATCCACATTTTGTGAGAACCCATATGTCTTGATCACTTGATCAAATATTATATTCCAAGAATGGGAAGCCTGCTTAAGTCCATAAATTGACTTTAGTAGCTTAAAAAGCTTACCCTCCTAACCCTTATCCTTGAACATGTCTGGTTGTTCTATATAAATAGACTCATCAAGATAGCCATTTAGAAAAGCCATCTTGACATCCATCTGCCAAATCTCATAGTCGAGAGTGACAGCTATGGACAAGAGAATTCAGATGGACAGCATTACTACAGGCGAAATGGTTTCCTCATAATTGATTCCTTCCTTTTGTGTGTAACCCTTAGCTACCAGTCTAGCCTTAAAGGTTTCGACTTTTCCTTCCACTCCTCTTTTCGTCTTGTAGATCCATTTACACCCTATGGGTTTGACCTCTTTGGGAAGATCTGCAAGTTCCTAGATCCAATTACTCTCCATAGACTTCATCTCCATTTTCATAGCCTCTGTCTAGAGTTTCGAATCAATATCCTTCATAGCCTCTGCATAAGTGTAAGGATCCCTATCATGTTCATCTGGTTCAGCGAAGAAGGCCTCACCATTGAACATATACCTCTCGGGTTGACGCCCAATCCTCCCAATATGTCGAAACCCCTTGGGTTGTTATTTGGGTTCATTTGGTTCTTCTACACCGAGGAGTGGTTTCTATTGAAACCCCTAGAGTGATTGGATCACTCTTTAACTCCTTAAGCACCACTTTGCTTTGAGGCTTAAAGTCATCCATGTAACTCTCCTCAAGGAAAGTTGCATGAGTTGAAACCATGACTTTATTTTCCTTTGGGTTGTAAAAATAACCCCCTTTAGTCCCTTTTGGATATCCTACAAATACGCAAACTTTCAAACATGTTTTCAACTTATTCGCATCCTTAAACAAGACATGAGCTAGACATCCCCATATGCAAATATGGTTAAGGATGTCTTCTTGCCCGTCCACAACTTGTGAGGAGTTTTAGGGACCGATTTTGAAGGCATGTTGTTCAAAAGATAACATAGGTTTTTTAGTGCATATCCCCAAAAGGACAAAGGCAAAGATGAATAATTTATCATGAACCTAACCATGTCCGAAAAGTCCTATTTCTTCTCTCCACTATGCCATTCTGCTGCGGAGTGCTCAGCACAGTCAAATGGGATAAAATCACATTCTCTAATAAGTGTCCTGAGAACTTATCAGAAAGGTATTCTCCACCTTGATCGGATCAAAATGCCTTTATGGGTCTACCTAATTGTTTTTCCACTTTAGCTCGAAACTCCTTGAACTTGTCCAAAGTTTTGCTTTTGTGGTGCATTAGATACACATACCTATACCTTAAGTAATTGTCAATAAAAGTTATGATGTACTCATACCCTTCTTGGGCACGGATGTTCATCGATCCGCAAACATTCTAGAACCCCTTTGGCCTTATTGCCCTTCGACCCAAATGGTCTTTTGGTTATTTTACCCTCCAAACAAGATTCATGTTAAGGTATAGATTCCACCTTTGAGTGACTTAAAGGTCTGTCCCTTACCAACCTTTGAATCATATTCAGGTTAATATGACCAAGGCACAAATGCCAAAGATAAGTCTTATTAGAGTGAGAAGTTTTAAGTCTTTGAGAGTTATTATCATTTATCTCAACATTAAGCAGTAAGTCCATCTTGGGTTTGATAAAATATAGATTATTTTGCATCCAATCAGGACAATATAATGTTTGTTTTTATGAATCACCACTTTATTATTAAAAGAAACTAAATAAGAGTCTTTAAATAAACAAGCTATAGAAATTAAATTCCTTTTAAATTTAGGAACATAAAAACAATCTCGCAAAATTAAATTCCTATAATTATCAAAATGTACATAGATGTCTCCCACTGCTTTAGCTAAGACCAAGGATCCATCACCTATCTAAAGCATGAAGTCTTCATGAAGCAGACTTCTTATTTCTTTGAACCCCTGTAGAGAAACACAAACATAATTAGTTGCACCAAAATTTATGACCCAAATGTCACTAGATTCCTCAACCAAATAAGTTTCTAAATATAAAAGATCATACCTACCTCCTCGGGAAAGCAAGTCCTTGCAATTCTTCTTGATGTGCTCGACCTTCCTGTAGAAGAAGCACTTTCACTTGTTGGGGTTGTTCTTCTTCTACTTCTTGCTCTTATTGTTAGCAAGGATAGAAGAATTCCCGTTCTTGGCCTATTATTTCTTTCCATTCCTAGGGTTAGGATTGGAACCAGAAGCAGCCACCAAATTGGCCTCGCCACTAACAGGAGACTCCCTAATCAACAGTTCAAACTCATATAATTGTATCATTAATTCTGTTAAGGTCATATCCTGCCTATTACTTAAATTAAAAGTAGCTCTAAACAGGATAAACTCCTTACATAGAGTCTCAAAGACCATAGTCATCTGAGTTTCAGCATTGATGTTGGCTCCATTAGTTTGTGCCTCAGCAAGGTAAGCTATGACCAACATCATGTGCTCCTTTATAGATGTCCCTGGTCTTTGTTTACAATTAAGAAGTTTTCGAAGTGCCCCTTGCTACTTAGTTAAGGCCTGGCCTCCAAGCATGTCTTCTAGATTATCCAAGATTTATCTGGCAGACTCATAATCCTCATGTTGAGCCTGCAGCACGCTATTCATGCTAACTATAACATAGCAACAGGCCTGATCATCTGCATCTTTCCAACGATCACATACTTGGATTTGATTGTTGGTGGAATCTCCCATAGGCTTGGGAGGACAAGGGGTTGTCAGCACAAATTTTGGTTTCTCAAAGGAGAGGATGATATTCAAGTTCTGTTTCCAATCATTATAATTCTCTTCGGTTAATTGATTTTTGTCAAGTATCGACGATAAAGTGTTTTTAGACATTTTTAATCTACAATAAAGAATCATATACCAAACATAAACAAACATGGCATAATAATTTATTAAGATAACACAATCATATAAAAACATGCAAATATTTTTACGTGTCAAAACCTTGAAAATATCACAACCTTGCAATGGTAATTCCCAACTTAGAATTCAACAAGCTCTTAGTGGAGTCATGCCAAATTCAATCAAGAACACGGATCCCCTCTTAATTAATATATGCCATCCAGGACTTGTATAATCAAGCATATATTAATAATCGCTTTTTTGGCCATTAATTTTATTAACATAGCTCCTAGGAGAGGTTAATAATAAAATTAATATGAGTGTATAACCATCGTTTTAATATTTTATCCATGATTTATAATCACTACCTAGGGGTGTGCAATAGTAAATCATACTAAAATACTTTGTCCTCTTGGAGGTCCAACCCGGTACATGATAAAGTCCCTTCCTAGGGGTCGGAACTATCATGTGCTACCTATGGACCAACGATGAAGTCCTTAGGTCCACTTTTTAAAAGCCTTCTCCCACTCATTCTTTTGAAATCAAGGTTTTATTTTAAAAACATGCATGAACAATTTTTAATTGAGCAACATTCCCTATTCTATATGGCATGTTATCAATATATATGGCAATTCATATCATAATATAGACAAGCAAAGCAATCAAGCAGAGCTACAAGCAAAATAATAATAAATAATCGTAATATTCTGGTTACACCCTAGAGAATAGAAAAGAAAGATTATAAGAGAATAATCGAAACATATTATCGATTCTTCATCCTTGAATCCTCAAGCTGTATCTTTCTTCATGTAATGCTCATCTTTATGTCTTTAATCCAGCATAGATCAAATACCCAAATTTCTAGTCATATCCAAATTTTAATGTTTCTAAAAATTGTTCCAAAAATAAAAATAAAACTACATCAAAACTACACCATTTTTGGAAAAATTTTCAACTCTCTACATGCAAGCCGATCTATGTGATCGGCTTGCCAATCATGATCCATTGGCCTGTCGATCATGACAAATCAGCTTGCCAAACCTGAAGTTCAGTCTACCACCAAAGTCACCTGATTTTTGCCCCATTGACGACCTGCCGATCCTATGACCGTTGGCCTGCCGAATTGGAGGGTTCGGCATGCTGACCTAGCAAAGATCGCCCCTTTCTAGAAAATATAATTTTTAATGCAATTCATCAATTTTATTTTCAACAATTCAAAAACATAAAATTAGAGGCTCAAGAAATACCTAGGAACACTATCATCCATCTCCTAGATCTGTTTTCTAGATACGTCTTCCCCGAATGATTATTTAGTTACAAAATTCTTACAAATTTAAAATTAAATAATAATTCCTTGACCAAGATGATAATCTGCTATCTAATTACATGAAAAACTTAGATATACATTCTAACCTCTAAGGAACAATAACCTGTATAAATTAATTAATTAATTAATAATTAAATAAAAATTTAATCAACCATAATTAATTAATAAACATTCACCATATAATCCATGACAATATATAAAATTTATAGAAACCCTAGAGTACTAACTCTATAAAATTAATATTCAAGCATAGGAGAGATAACGATCATATAATTTATTTATATAGCATGATCATAAACCCGTAAATTTATGTAAAAACCATGGCTCTGATACCAATTGTTGGAATAATAGTACGCAATAGAATTTTAAAATTTTTATATCAGAGTATTTTTCAAAATACAAGTTTGACACGCTATATGCATAAATTAACCAGATCTTACTAACCTTTGTGCACCGAAAAGCTCCTATAATCAATGAAAAAGAAGTAACGTTTAGAAGGACCTTAACCAACTGGCCTTCTTTGCTATTCTCTATCCACGATTGAGTGAGCATGGGCTCACATCGTTCAGCTTTTCCCCGAGTGGCTCTCCTTCCAACCAATTGAGAAACACCTAAAGCTATACTTCATGATTTGTGAATGATAGCTCTCCAGGGAGTTTTAGAGTCTCATAGACATAGTCTCACTCTAGATTTCTCAACTGATCTGAATAATAATGAGACTCACTCTCCTTTTATAGAGATTGAGCCCAAGAGTTAGTCCTTATCAAATAAGGCCTCAAAAATTAGAATCAAAATCAAATCAGAATCAATATTTGATAAAATTTATATGAAGATGCATGATCCTTTTATCGCCCTATTGACAAGCCAAACTGGCAAATCAGCCTGCCAAACCTCCTCAATCGACAGGCCAAACTTAAAGATCAACCTGCCGAACTTTCGATAAAAGATCCTTGTGAATCTTTATATCCCACTTGAGATTCTAGTAAAAGAGCCTCAGTTTTAATTCAAATAACTCAATAGAGAAGTTATCTTATTAAAACAATCATATCTATATAATCTATAAGAAAATAAATATTCCTAATAATTCAACAAGTTTATCTTGAATTTATTTATTCAAAATTAAATTCAATCGATAAACAGACATGAATTATTTGATATCAATAATTCAACAAGTTTATCTTGAATTAATTTTATCTTAAAATTAATTCAACGGATAAACAAAATGAATTATCTGATTTTACTAAATTTCAACCAATCTACCAATCTGATAAATCTAACATAAATTATCAATTATTAGCAAAGCACGTCATATCGTTACAAGATTTTTGTGAGCTAGCAAAGGGGACCAATGGACCTATATAATTCAAGCTCCCGATAACTATGAAACCTAAAATCCTAGATATACATTTTATAATTATCAACTCCAACACTACTCCACTAAAAGCTTAGAGCTGCACTCTCGAACATTATAGAATTATGAAGCCCAAATAACTAAGTCTCTATGACATATCATAGTGTATCGTATCCCCATAGGATTATCCATAATAGGCTTAAAGACAAGTTCTATTTTACCTTCCTGATTATTTTTATCTTATGTTCTATTATCACACCATCAAAAAACTTACCATCCAAAGACAGTATACGATTCGGTTGCATCTATGTATCCAAACTACTTCCTTAGTTGCTTTTAAGATGGCTATATACTTAGCTTCTGTTGTAGAATCGACAACGGTGTCTTGGTTTAAACTTCTTCAGCTCACTGCACCTCCATTCAAACAGAACACATAACCTGACTGTGATCAAAAGTCATCCTTATCGGATTGGAAGCTGGCATCTGTGTAACCAATTACAACAAGCCCATCTTCCTTTCCTCCATACAGTAAGAATGCATCCTTAGTTCTCCTCAAATATTTAAGGATATTCTTGATTGCTGTCTAGTGACTTTCACCTAGATCTGATTGGTATTTGTTGGTTTTGCTTAAGGCATATGAGACATTAGGTCAAGTACATAACATTGCATACATGATAGATCTAATAGCAGAAGCATATGGAATCTTATTCTTGCGGTCTCGCTCATCTTATGTCATTGGACACTGAGTTTTGTTGAGACAAATTCCATGTGACATTGATAAGAATCCCCTCTTGGAATCTTGCATACTAAACCTATTCAATACCTTGTTAATGTATGTACTCTGACTTAGGCCAATAAACCTCTTAGATCTATCCCTATAGATCTTGATGCCTAGAATATAGGCAGCTTCACTTAAGTCTTTCATTGAGAAATAATTCCCTAACCATGATTTAATATTTTGTAGAGTAGGGAAATCGTTTCCAATGAGTAATATGTCAACAACATATAACACTAGAAAGACTATTGCGCTCCCACTAACCTTCTTGTAAACACAAGACTCATCTTCATTTTTTATGAAGCCAAACTCTTTGATTGCATCATCAAAATGAAGATTCCAACTCTGAGATGCTTGCTTCAATCCATCAATGGATCTTTGAAGCTTGCAAACCTTTTGTGATGATCTGCCTTTTCGGGTAGTCACTTTACTTTCTTAAACATAGTTCTTAAACAGTAATCTTATTTACTTAGTAAGAAAAATACTGAATTAATTTTTTTTTTCTCTAAACATTCTTTAGAACGAAATTAAAAATTGTCGCGACCTCTGTTGCCATTCAAGTTGAGACCTCGCTCAGCATTTGCCTTTAAAACCATTTCAAATCGTTCCTTAAAACTTAATAAGGAACATTTATTAAATCATAGCTTAAAACTTCACTTTATAATTTTATAACACATTTAGTACAATATATCTTAAAACTTTTAAAAACATTTCTTAAAACTCTAATTTTCTTAAAACTTTGAAAACACTATATTAAATAGTGGAAAACCTTTTCCTATAGTAACGGAAGCAAACAGTGGCAGTATCCATACCCAAAACTTTGCATCCGTCTTCTGTAGCACCCGGCTCTTTTAACGGGTCCTACTGGTCACCCATAAATTACCTATAGCATGAAGAAACTTTTTATGAGCTTTCCCTTAGTAAGTTCAAACATAATCTCACAAAGCACTTAAACATGCTTTAAAAACTTTTTTCATAAAAACCTTTATCTTGAAACATTTTTCATAAACGTATTTCATAAACATTTTTCATAAAACATTTCTAAAATGTTTTTTATAAACGTTTTCATAACACATTTCTAAAACGTTTGCATAAATGTTTTTCATAAAGTATTTCTTATACGTTTTTCATAACACGTCGTTTATAAACCTTTTTTTGTAAACATGAAAATGTTTTCCATAAACACTTAACATAAACATTCCTCAGAATATTTTTCATAGCATTCAAATATTTCATAACAAGAAAAACAAGCAAAACTAAAATGCATGTTTTCATTTATGTTCAGTTATGTACTTTCAATTATGAATATCTTATGAACATTCTTCTCTTACTTTAACCTACTACCTTTGTTTCTTAACTATCCTTATCTTACTTTAACTTACCATCCTTTATTCCTTAACTTTCTGTATCTTACTTTAACTTTCTATCTTTGTTCCTTAACTTTCTTTATCTTACTTTAGTGTTTGTACCAGCATCATTAATCATGAGATCATAAACATGATGCTTCCTTTGCGAAAGACTTGAGACCATGAACACGAGGTCATGTACTTCATACCTTAGAGGTCAAACTTTAACTTTACTTTCATTACCTCACAACAAAGAGGTTGGTATGATATTTTCTTTTTATCTTTACGTTACCTTCTTATTAAATTTAGTGAGCATATCTAATGCAATAACATCATATGCAACACACTTGCAAATCATAGCTTATACTATAAAATCTATTGCATAACAAATGCAACTTATTACATAACAAATACAACATAAAAAGCAAACACATTTTGCAAATCATAACTTGTACTCTAACACTTAGTGCATAGCAAATGCAACTTATGGCATAACAAATGCATCATGTAATACAAGCACATTTTGCAAATCATAATTTGTACACTTTTAAACATTGTGCATTTCACATGCAATCATAATTCAATTACATTGAAAATCATAACTCGAACTTTTAAAAACATTATGCATATCAATATGCAAATAGACTTTAAACATAACACTTGCAAATTCATTGCAAATCTTGCTTTGAATCTTTAAAACTTTTTGCGTAATACATGCAAACATACTTTAAAAACAACTTGCATAACAATTGCAAACACATTTGCGAACATATATAAGTATTTGAAAACTATTTACTTCATGCTGTAGGTGAGGTCTGAACTTACCCGGACTATGCTCTAGCATTCTCTATTCCGTTCCTTTCTTATTCCTTTTCCTTTCATTAGTTGACATTTGTGTCCTAATAAAATGACAACCGACTTATTAGTTAACTTTCTTTATTATCAATCCACTCAATTGATAATAAAATATAAATATTAACCATTCTTTCCTTCTAATTTGTCTTGTATACTATCTGTTTGCCCTTCCTTTTACTTAATTTTGTAACCCACTGGGTTTCCTCTCGTTTACTTAAACATCCCTTATTAATCTCTCGTCACACTTGACAGTTATGTTACTTAACGTATTACGAAATATTTTTCGTCTAAGAACGTTATGCAAAATCGGAGTGTTCAACTCCGTTCTGGCTGTCTCTTTGATAATGACGATTTTACCCTTAACGGGTTTTTCGTCCATTTCTCAACTTAATAAACTCACCGTGTAACTTTAACATTCCATTACTTACATAATACGGAAAATTTACCACTATGAAACATTTCCCAACATCAGGCGTTTTGGGTCTGTTTTGGCCATTTTTCTTAAAATGACCATTTTGCCCTTAACCTCTTTTTCTTTCATTCCTTTCTTGCATAACTTTAAATTCTTAAAACTTAGCATCTATAATACTTGTTGCCTATAACAGTATAGAAAACCAATGTTCCCTAGTGAAAACCAAGTTTTCACACAATTTTACGGTTTTGACCCCAATACAAAAATATTTGCATTTTTGTCCCCAGAACCAAAAATAATCTTTTTAAACCATTAGTCCCCATTTTTCATGAGGAAAAATTTTGATTGAAGTAGCATATTCAAAATCCTTTGCAAAAATGACATTTTTGTCCTTTAAAAATTTTTCCCAATTTCAATCTTGCAAAATTAAAATCTCATAATTGGTTGAGATTTTGAGATTTTTGAGGAACTGTCCGTAATGCTTAACAGTTTCATCGAGATCTACAACTTTTGTGTTTTAACTTTTCTAAAATTTTTACGTTTAGAAGGACTTTTTAGCTGATTTCTAAATCTACCGAGAAAGAACTTTTTCTTTCAATTTAGTCCTTGGGGCATTTTTGTAAAAATTCATTTTCAATCAACAACTCTACCCTTGCAAGAGCAATTCCCACTCTTGTTTCAATCATTTTCATGCTAAATCATCATTTTTGCAAACTTAGTACTAAAATTACCAAAATAACACTTTTTGTAAAAATTAACATTTTCAACATTTAAACCTAACTTTTCACAACATCAACATACCATAATTCATGTATCTATGGGATTTAAGCAAAACTTTGCTTGAAAGCCAACATATTCTTGAAAGAACAAAAATCAAATTAAAAATCATATAATTTCAAAACTTTAAAATTCAAAACTTACCCCAAACAGTATTTTTAGTTTCTAGCTTTCCAATGCTCCTTTAGATCTCCTTCTTAAACACTATTTTCATGCAAAAACACCATGAATTAGCTTCCTTTATTTTTTCCCAAGAAAAACAATAAAAACCCCTGAAAAAGTTTAAGTTTTTACCTTAAAACTTGTGTAAATCCTTGGGCTTCACTTCTTGAACTTAAAGGGGGTTATTTTTGCAAAGATGGGAACTTGAAAAATGTTGGGAGAGCTTCAACCATGGCTGCCGGTTTGGGAGGAAGAAGAAAGGAAGATTTTTTTTGCAAATTTTTACATTAAATGCTTGTTTATCCTTTAGGTGACTCATGGTAATCCATTGGGCTACCATATGGCAATATGTGATCGGCCACCTTTCATGCCATGGTGGCCCAATAAAAATCAAATAGGTGTCTACTTTATGGGGCCCAAAAATTTACATTGTGTAATTTTTTACTACACAGTATTTTTCTTATACTACCGTGGTAAAATCAGTGCAAAAACATATTCCTAGACTGTATTAACTATTTTACTTGCCTTTGGTTTATTTTTAGAGGCCAAACATACCCTTTCTTATTCATCCATATTCTTTAAGCAGTATTATTACTATACTGCTTTAACTTAAATAGTCTAATTTCTGTACTGCATGACCTTTAGCAATCCAATTCTTATGCTGCATTACTCTAATACTGTATAATTTTTCATGTTATTATATAGTATTTTTCCTTAAACTGTATTTTTCGTCTGAATATAATTCTAAACTTAATGCATTTTTAATATAGAAAAAATGCTTGGGTGTTACACTTTTCCAAAATTCTCAAGACTAACAAAACCCTCGGGTTGTGTCATATACACATCCTTAAGTAGGTTTCCATTAAGAAATGCTGTTTTGACATCCGTTTTCCAAATCTCATAATCATAGTATGCAACGATGGCAAGGAGAATCCGAATGGATTTAAGCATAGCAACTGGTGAAAAAGTCTCATCATAGTCTATGCTATATGTTTTCTTGAAACCTTTTGTAACCAGTCTTACCTTAAAGGTATACACATTACCATCCATGTCTGTTTTCTTTTTGAAAACTCATTTTCACCCAATAGTCTTTAAACCATTAGGTGGATCAATCAAAGTCTATACTTGATTATTATACATGGATTGCATCTCTGACTTCATGGCTTCTAGCCATTTATCATAGTCAGGGCTATTCATGGCCTCTTTGTAGGATATGGGCTCATTTTGATCCACAATCATCACATCATTATTATCAGTTAAGAGAAATCCATATCTCTTCGGCTATGACGTGTCCTACCAGACCTCCTCGGGCCTTGTGCTACTTGTGTAGGCTCAACAACTACTTGTTGATCCAGTCGAGATTCCATTGGTGGTTCAATGCTATTTTGTGGTTCTTGAATTTCTTCAAGTTGAACTTTACTTCCACTGGTTCCTTTAGAAATGAATTCTCTTTCTAAAAAGACATCATTTTGAGCAATAAACACTTTGTTCTCAGAAGCATTATAGAGGTAATATTCTTTAGTTTCTTTAAGATATCCCACCAAAAGGAATTTGTCTGATATGGGTGCCAATTTATTTGAAATTTGATGCTTGACATAAGCCTCACATCCACAAATCTTAAGAAAAGACAAACTAGGCAACTTCCTGGTCCACATCTCAAATGGTGTCTTTTGAACCGCCTTTGATGGAACTCTACTCAATATGAACATAGTAGTTTCTAAAGCATACCCTAGAAAGGATATTAGAAGATCTGACTAACTCATCATAGATCGAACCATATCCAATAAAGTTTGATTTCTCCATTCAGACACACCATTCCATTGTGGTGTTCCTAACGGAGTTAATTGTGAGACTATCCCACAATCTCTAAGATGATTAATGAATTCTGAATTTAAGTATTCACCATCTCGATCTAATCAAAGTACTTTAATACTTTTACCAAGTTGATTTTGTACTTCATTTTTGAAAATTTTGAACTTTTCAAAAGATTTAGATTTTTGTTTCATTAGATAGACATAGCCATATCTACTGAAATCATCTGTGAGAGTAATAAAGTACTGAAAACCTCCTCTAGCAATGGAAATTAATGGTCCACATACATCAGAATGTACAAGGCCCAATAAGTCATTAGCCCTTTCACTATGTCTAGTAAAAGGTGTTTAGTCATTTTGCCTAATAAACAAGACTCACATACTTCAAATGATTCAAAAGCCCATGTTGATCGAGTTTTGAAATGCATTTCTCATTTATATGGCCCAAATGACAGTGCCAAAGATAGGTAGAGTTTAAAGCTTTAGATTTAAACTTCTTTGTATTAACATTATAGATGGAATTTTTGTTTGTGTTTTCAATGTTCAGAACATAAAGACCATTCATTCGTGGAGCATATCTACAAAAAATGTTATCACAGTAAATGGAGCATTTATTATTCCTAATAATAAACTCAAAACCTTCCTTGTCCAAACAAGAAACAGAAATAATATTCCTACTCATAGCAGGTGCATAATAACAATTTTCTAAACTTAAAACAAGTCCACTAGGCAAAGTCAACTCATATATTCCTATAGCTAAAGCAACAATTCTTGCTCCATTTCCAACTTATAGGTCCACTTCACCTTTAGCCAAGATTCTACTTCTCTTAAGACCCTGCACATAAGTACAAATGTGTGATCCAGATCTAGTATCTAATACCCAGGAATTAGAAGTAGATAAATTGACTTCTATAACATAAATACCTGAAGAAGTAGTCGCACTACTCTTCTTCTTCTTCAGATTATTTAAATAGAGCTTGCAATTTCTTTTCCAATGACTAGGCTCATTGCAGAAAAAGCATACTCCTTCCTT